>BPLR01005890.1:0-79450 GCA_021605095.1 Caerostris extrusa
ATTGTATCTCCTTTTATATATAGAACTATCTTTGCTAAGCTGTATAACTTAATATTAAAAAATAGATCACATTTCCAAATGTGTTGAATATTACTTTATGAATTAAAAACATGAATGTGAATTCATTACTTTCATCAAACAAATGACTGATTAGGGTTGCGATGAGGTGTTTGCAGAGGCAGATTAAACTTAAAAATCGATGCTGTTGAATTAATTCTGCCAGGGTCGAAACCACTGTAGTTTTCTCATTTACCAATGGCGCTGTTTCTCTTTCGTCCTGATAGAATCGATTCTTGAGCAGTTGAAATGCCTCTATCTTGGGGTTACCACAGCTAAAAAAATAAAAAATACAGAAAAATAAATAAATAAATACAATCTGAAGGAAATAAGACCGTGAAATTATATTGTTTGTGATTTTAGCTACATTAAAAAGTTCTATTTGAAAGCAAAGGTTTTATTTCCTAGATGCTTTTACAGATTTGTGCCAGCCGCCATAGCATGCTGTATATACCGGTTCTTGTTCAATCCAAGCATTATCGGGCGCTGTCAGTACTTCAGGAGCGTGACCACCTGAGAACACCGCGCGCCCGTTGGCATTCAAAATTTAGCCCGACTCAGGGGCTAACATGGCTTGTGGTGAACATAAAAGGCTCCTTCCCTCCGAGGCGAGGCGTTGAAGATTCACGCGGCAGGCGAAAAAATTTTTCGACCCCTTCACAAAGAAACGTCAAAAATAGCTAAAGGCTCCTTCCTTCCCGAGGCGAGAGACGTGAAGATTCACGCGGAAGGCGATAACATTTTTCGACCTCTTCACAGCGAATCGTCAGAAATAGCATTACGCCCAGTGAAGTCCCACTTCGAGTTAAAAGAAGTGGGTCAACTCGAAGCGGCGGATTTCAAACCGGTTTCAGGCGAACGTGGTGAGGCTAGTGATTGGTCATCTTGTCGCTTAAACGCTTCTCGCCTCGGTGGCACGAGCCGCCTAATGAGTTCCGCTTCAAGTTGAAAGTTGGTCTACTCGAAGCGGCGGATTTTAAAGCCGGTTTCTTGGGAACGTGGTGAGGCTAGTGATTGGTCAACTCTTTCACGCTTAAGAGCTTCTGCCCCGGTGGGCACGAGCCTTTAGGGTGGAGGTTCAATCCGCTGTTGCAGACATTATTTCAAAAACTAGAAGATTCGATGGCGTTTGTCATGTTCTGCATCTTACTTTATTAGTCGGGGAATACTTGTTTGGTTTTCTTCCATATGTTACGCAAATGCAGGGGTAGTACGCCCCAATTTTTAGAATGCTGTTTCGCTCGTAAATTTTCTATAAAAATTGAATGGTTCATTTAATTAAATAATTTGAATCACAATTTCAACTGTGATTCTTGTCTTCAAATCACTGATTTCAACACCACATTTGTGCATGGGATATTGAATGAGTATATCCAGATAACTATCACATAGTATGACATGTTTTTCATGGTGTTAATTAAATGTTTTCAAGGATTCTTGATTAAAATTTAAATTTCCTTTTACGAGTAATGTAGCAAAATAAAGTTATGTACAAATAAAATTTTACGGTTTACTGTCACATCTACAACCATTATGACTTTTCAACCTCATTTCTTTTAGATTTTATTGCGTATCAAACCAGTAAAGGTAATTTTCGTGTAACCCTTACCCAGAAGAAATTTAATGAAGAAAAAAAAGAAACAAACATGTTAAGAATTCCATGTTGAAAAAAGGCCGTCCTGTCCCAACAAATCCTTGAAACTAAAATTATTTGTGAAAGAATTGAAAAGAGCTGCGCGAGCTAGAAGATGACGCTATCCCCGCATCATCTTCTATCCAAAAAACAACAACAAGGACCAACCAAGACGACTATCCAAAACAATTTTTTAAAGATATACTAAATAAATAAAATGTTTTAGTAGTCATTCATCAATATTTTCGAATATTATTTACTTATAGATTGTATTTGTTGATGATCTGAACATGCCGGTGTTAGAAACATACGGTGCTCAACCTCCTATAGAACTTTTACGTCAATGGTTGGATCATTGGACATGGTATGACATGAAAGAAGTTGTTCCTATTAAGTTAGTTGATACTCAACTTATTTGTGCTATGGATCCACCAGGTAATTTGATTTGTGTCAATTTTCAAACGTCCATTTACAACCAGGACGGCTATCCGAAGAACAAACAGGACAGCTATACCATCCTATCCCTCCTTCCTCAGCGACACGGAGCCAAGTCAGATTTCTACCTACGGGTGCTTCATCAAGACAGAAATCACACATCGGTTCTTGGATTTGGTCTAGATGTTTCTGTCTACCAGGTGGGATAAGAAACAAACAAACAAACAAAACAAGGGCTTTCCTTTTTTTTTTTTTTTTTAATTTGTTGATTATCATTTATATTTTTATAGAGCTACCTTTGCGTATTAAGCTTTTTGATTTCTCATAAAATCGTTCTTTATAACACCGATTGCATAACTGAGGAGAACGCAGTATGTTTTTTTTTTTTTTTTTTTTTTCAGAACATACGTTTAATAGGAATACTAACACTTAAGTGGGGTAATTTTTTTACTGTACGGAATTTACAATAAAATATATAACATATAGTTAAATATATAACATTTTTTTACTTTTAAAAGTAAAAAATGTACAAAGGCTCAACACACGTACAGTTAACGTACAGTTAAAGGAACCATTGAGAACTTAGTTTAAAAAAAACAAGAGAACACCAAAGACAACAAGTATACTCACGTGATTATAATAGATACTATCTCAAAGAACACAGAGAGTCCTAAGCACACTAGGAAAAGCGTCCTGTCTGTCTCCACCCAGGGATAATAGTAGAAGAACACGGCGACGCCGAGAAGCACCAGGCCGAGCAGCAGAAACACTAGAGCATGGATGTCTGGCTTCTGGATCTTTGTAGAAAGGACTACCTGAGTTTTTACTCAGACATCTTTTTGTAGACTCGAATATACATGGTTGCGCCTAAAGAAGTGTCAAAAAAGATATATGTTATCGGAAAGATAAATAGATAAATGTTAAAAGATAGATGTTATATTATCGGAACTGGTCATGACTGAAGAGAATAATGGCATCGGTGCTTATAAATTAATTTACTAAGATTTTGTGTACATCTAACTTTCCTTCTCACTTTGACACAAAACTAGTCAAGATAATTCATCTTTGTCATGAGTATTTTAAATTTTTATTTTATGACTGAAATTGAATTTTTATTTTTGTAGATAAATGGATTTCGACATACTGAGGGATTTCAACATTTCGAATATCTCCGTCATAAATCAAAGATTTATTAATTCTTGGTTTAATAGAATTGTGTTATTATCGTTTTTTAACATATTATTGGTTTAATAACAAATTCTTTTGGCTTTTTAACGTACTCTTGGTTTAATAACAGATTCTTTTGGCTTTTTAACACATTCTTGTCCTTCAAGCTAAACCTTGGTAAAATAAGGTAAGAAAAAATATCAGCGAAAAATGCAAAAAAAAATTCGAAGAAAGTTTTCAGGGATAAAACTCAAAAAATTACTACCAAATTTCATCATTTAAGGTTACATTTTAATATTACCAATGATCTTAGATTTAATATAACAAAAAGTTTAAATATTCAACTCCTTAAAAAAATTAAATTAAAAAAATACACGATAATCTTGAAAAAAATGCATTTTGTCCACCAGAGCATCAACATAATATACTTTTTTAAGCAATATAAATGTATTGTATGCATCCAGAAATCACGTCTTTTGGTTTTCTATTCATCATCATCGACGCAACAGCCCCATGGTGGGCCAAAGTCGTCAGCCTATTGACAGATTTCGAGACGGGAGATTTTTTTTTTTTAACGGGTTAAGGTTGTCAGCCCTACGCCCAACGCTCTACAGTCGTATTAGACAAGGACCTACTGTTTAAAGTGGATTTCGAACCACTACAAACATCCATGGCACCGCCGCGATCATGGCGCCGAGCGCCAGAGCCCTAACCATTCGGTAATCAGGCTCTTTAGTTTCCTATTAGTCATTTAATATCGCTTTATTAAGCAGAAATGCCAAAAATATACATCATTTCTAAATAATACGGATATTAAATAAATCGTTCATTTAAAATATTTCCATGTAAAATGCCATCAAAAACTGACAATCGAAATACTTTAATTTTTTTTTTTTTTTTTAAATCGTGTCCCTTGCATCTATTTTACATATTAATAAAAAGAATGAGATGCTCTGTAAAATAATAAACAACGATAAATATTAAAAAATAATATCATTTATTATATTTTTATTTAACTACTGATTTAATGTATTATGAACGCTTTTTAAAAAATACAAAACGTTAATCTCCTTTCCTCAAATATTTACAATAATCAAAAAAATTAACAGCAAAATCCAGCAATTGTTTTTTACGGCGAAATTAAATGTGAATACAAATAAAAAAAATTAAAATGCAAAATGTAAGTTTTAAAATAATAATATCGTATTTGAAACAAACAACAAATATATTAAAAAGATAAAACTAAACAAAAAATAATAAGCTTATACATAATGATTAATAAAATGATACAATGATGAATAAACAAAATAGAGAAAAATAATTTATCATGTAGTTTAATGGAAACAAGAGATTAAATTTTTTATAACTCTAATCAGCAATTTTACATCTGCTTTCCTCAAATATTTACAATAATCAAAAAATTAACAGCAGAATCGAACAATTGTTTACAGCAAAATTAAATGCGAAAACAAATAAAAAAATTAGAATACAAAATTTCAAAAAAGAACACATTTTAAATCTGAATAATAAAATATTTGAAATGAACAAATATATTAAAAACATTAAACTAAAAATATTATAAAATAAAAATAAAATGATTAATAAACTAAATAAAGAAAAATAATTTATCATGTAGTTTAATGAAAATAAGAGATTAAGTTTTTATTATTATAAACTCAGCAACAATTTTACCTCGTAAATAAAAGTGTGAGGCGCCCTGTAAAATAATAAACAAGGATATATAATAAAAAATACTATAATTCATTATATATTTATTTACCAACATTTAATGTATTATAAATGTTTCCAGTTATTTCATAAAAAGTGATCGATCGCCAAATAAAAAATTTATTAGATTATTTATTATTTGGCTGATTTAAAAACTTTCCGATTGAGTCAAAATTTATTACGTGAATATTCTATGAAGGATATTAAGATTATTTTTTAAAGCCAAAAAGGTTAATTTGTGTTGAGTAAATGCTGAAATTATTACTTTTTTTTTTTTTTATTAACCAAATTCTTCCAAATTCTTATATCACAAAAACAGATATTTAATCAAACAATCATTCAGCCTAAAATTCTTGCATGAAAATATATTTAGAAAATTTTTAAATTTATACCAAGTTTTAAGGAAAAATTATTTATTTGTATTTTTTAACTAAGCAATTTCAAATATTAGATTTTGTTACTTATGCCCTGCAAGCTTTTAATTGCGGTGATAAAAAAAATTGCAGATGAATTTTGTAAAGTTAATTATGTAAAATTTTCTTAAAATTATTTTTCTTATTAGGGATCATTAATTATTTTATACGTTTTAAAAAAAGTTTTTGTATTTATTTATTTTCTATTTTTCATTCATAAAAAATTATTTAATAGAAATTTTTTTTTAATTTATATTCTGCTTTTATATATTTAAATTTCTTTTATAATTTATTTAACAGCAATGTGATAGAAAAAATATAAGAAAACAAAGACAACTTATTGTAAAATAAACCGTCACTAATAAACGAAAAGGATTTTATTTTCGTTAACCAGAACCACATTTTGGTCAAATTTAAATGTAGTAAAGTTATCATGACAAGGATTTCTAACAGGAATGAACGTGAAGTCGAAAGGAAAATATTATTCAAAATTTCAAATATTTACCATTTTAATTTAATAAAAATATTTTTAAATAAATAAATAATAACTCTTAAATTTGTTCACTCAAATGTTAAGGAATTATTCGTCAATGAATAAATGTCAAATACCAAAAAAAAATATTTAATTCACAAATGTGTATAACAATGCAAAAAAAAAATGCTATACAAAGAAATTAAAAATTAAAAAAAAGTTGATTGCAAGTGCACTATTAAATAACAAGTACAGTTCACTCCAAGGTCGGTGATTTTCAGATTTCTCGAGTCTACGTCGAATATAATTGCCTGATCTGCGGCAGACCTTAATTATCACACGGCGTGAAACACGAAACCACAAGGGATTCACTTTGGAAATTGGCAGAGTCTCTGGCCTATTCAGTCACTTCAGAGAAAAACGAGTCACTGAACGACGAGTCTAGTCGACTAGTCGCAGTCCGCCAAGAGGAAAAGGAAGGGGGAGTCAGCTTCCTCATTTCTCATTAGAGTAGACATTTCTCAACTCTTGGTCTATAGCCAATCACGATGGAACAACTCATGGTATATCAATTGGTTGATATTCAATCTGTACTTGTTTTGACCTGTGAAGGTCGCACAAACATTTGCTAATTTCGTGAGTCTCATTATGTATGATACCGACTATCTGCTATCAGATTTCAGTCATTAGTACAAAACATTATTTGAGAAACAGAGTAGGGCATTATTTAGAGTAGGGCTAAGCCATATAAGCGATATTATTACAACTCCCGTAATGGAAGAAAAAAATTCTTTTAACAATTATCCGATCAGTAGATATTTGTTTGTTTGAGATGGAATTTTTGTGAAAACTAGTCTTCATCTACCAATCTATCAGATGTGATATTTTTCACATATTCGAATTTTTATTAGTTGTAAATGCAGGAGATTTAATGAAGCAGCTTGACATTTTAAAATATAAAATATCTATTAGAAGTAGATTATATTGCCAGAGAATTTTTATATCAATATTTGCAATCGTAATCAATTAATCAAATCTTTTTTGCATAGTTATTTTTATAATTATTAAATCTCCCGTTTTAATTTTTGAAAACTTACTTCAAATTTGCATACTTACTGCAACTTATTTAATGCAATTAAATGCAAATCTCTATTTTAATCGTTTATATGAATGAAAACTGCATTTTACTTAGCTTTTTATTACTAAACTTAGCTTAAAATAGTTTTATGCTCACGTTTTGACCTTCTTTGTTCACATGTTGGCTGATTGGAAAATAAAACCCTTCAAGTGTGTGTAAATTTCCGTCTTTTCATTCCATTGATTTAAAACTTTTGTCGCCAAACCAGTTCTAAAAGTAAATTTGTGACAAAAAAATTTTTTTTTTTTGAAAAACATCCTACCGCAAATTAAAATCGAATCACAATAAGTACATCCGTTATTTATTTAAGCTTACTAGCAAATCCTTACAAAATTGTTTTATTATTCTATCTAAATTAGTTTCCTGAAACCTCCAATGCTAGTTGCATAAGACAAGGCTGAATATACATAAGAATTCAGTTTTGTGCGAACTAGTTTCGTGTATTATTTATTTCAGATACTTGTTTTTCGCTGCTCGCTTCATCATATATCCATTTTATTTTTAAAAATATAGCTGGTAATTTTTAGAAAGATTTTCATATTTTGAGGAAAGAATAAAACGTAATCCATCTTTAGTACAATAAAAAAAAAGTAAATATTAAAATATTAGAAAAGTATTTAATACAATGTTTTACATTTTAAAGCAGGCACGAAGATCACATCCTAGTTAGGTCAATTAAGTGCAAGTCTAGATGCAAGATTACTATTTTTATTTCTAGATATTGTCTCGAAATTGTTCCCTTTTAAAATTTCTCCAAAGAAGCATATGTGATAATTGCTAGGTAATTGAGTGAAATGTTTAAGGATCAGTTAATATTTGTGAACAAACATTTTAAAGCATGAACATATATAAAAATCTATTTAGAAAAATTAATTGACTCATCACTTGGCATTTTGTAACAACAAAATTAAATAATTGCAATATAAATTCTAATACTATAAATTAATATATCACTTCCTTTGTTTCTTTATTACATATATACATATATATACATTTATATACAGATTTCATTACAATGGATAATAAGTCATATTAAAAGGGTCACTAGGATGTCCACTAGATATGATCTTTTCACAATCCCCGTATAGATATAATGGCCATGCAAAATTTCGCCACATAGTCCACGATGTAGATCTATTAAAATGGGTCTACCGATAACAATCAGTATATAAAGACTTTGTTGAACTAAGAAGCAGGATAATTATCCTGAAAATCTGGGTGAATTTAAAAACGAGTATAAGCTCTGCCAATTACTAATCTGTTAAGTTGCAATTGTTCATCAATTTCTTAGCTCAGCCAGGAAACTAACTCTATGGGCATCGACCATTGTAAAGACTTTACAATTTTTTTTTTTCCGAGGTAAAAGACAGAGATCACTACCCGACCATGGTACTCCGTCAACACTTACACTTACAAAAAATAGGGTGGAGAACTTGAGGAGAATTTGTAAGAATTATTAATTATTCAGGGAGAACTTGTGCAGAATTTGAAGAGAACAGTGGGAGATTAAGATTTCAGCAGAACTATGTGTGGCTGCGAATAGTTCTATGATGTTAGATGTTATACATTGTAAATAACGTATATAAAGTGCATGAAAGGTGAGAAACGCACAGTCTATTTTCCTTTCAAATTATCCTAGACACCACGACAAATATATATATATATATATATATATATATATATATATATATATATATACAGAGAGATAGATAGACTATATAAATAGATATAAATAATACAACACATGAACATGAAAATCAAATATTGAAGTATTCGTTATATATAAGGTACAAGTGAAGTCGCCAAAACATTGAAAAATAGTTTGAAGAAATAGTGAGAAAAAAAAAAATTATTAGAAACTAAGGTGTTTGAGAGCGCTAACCGCTGCAAATGTAAGCTTAAGGATAGTACGCAAATGTAAATATATATGCAAAAAAAGTGAAAAATATTCATTTGTAAATAATTTTCGAGGATTATTTTTATTTCGTCAGTTCCTCGGATACGTTATAGGGAATATATGTAATCCGCAGGCAGGGCCAGATTTAGATGAAAAGAGGCCCTAGGCTATTCCACTTATGAGGCCATTTCACCTCCCATTTTTAAGTTTGTAAATTACAAGAGAGATAATAAAATGCATCATTACCGTGATATATATCAACATGTTGTGATGGGTACTAATCGTTATAAAAAATGTGGCATGGATAATAAATAAAACGAAAAGTCGAGAACACTTATTTGGACATTTATTCTCTGCATCCTATATAGTACTTGTAACAATAACTAATCAAATATAACACACAACATTTACAAAGAAACAAAATTCAAATAATAAGAATCTTGTACTACGAAAATAAAATATGCAATAAAAATTATCACATTTTCTATCAAATTAAATAAAATATATTCAATACATTGAAGATTAAAGCAAATTCATTTCAGATAAATTTTTTCATAATAATTCGCATTTAAAGTTCCAATCTACACCAATCTGCACTTTATTTATGCAAGAACAAACCAGAGCTTAGTAGCATAAGGCCCGTCAATATTTGCCATAGCAATCAGTGAACTTATGAACTATACTTTGGTGCAATCTAGTATATGCAAACGAACAGTCCCAATGAGCCGAACTCGTTGATCTTCACTAATACATTTTTATGATTGTTTATTAGTCATATGTGTAGAATTTCTCCTTATTTTCCATTCAGTGTTTAAGTGTTTACTGTTTTTAGAATAGTGTAATTCTAATTTGGCTAACAATTTGAATGTAGGTCCCTCTTGATCTTGAGGCCCTAGGCTGAAGCCTAGTTAGCCTATAGGAAAATCCAGCCCTGTCCGCAGCCTTTGTAAATCTGTGCATCCCTGACTTGTTTTCTTACAAGTAGATGGAATTCTCACAGATTTAATTGTAAACTTCTATAAAAAAATAATTTGAATATCTTTTTTGTTAAAATTCATTAATTTAAGTAATAAATACTAGTTGAAAATTTTTTTTTTAAATTGTCAAAAATAATAAAACTATTATAATAAATAATAATAAAAATAATATGATTGTATTAATTTTCTTTCATCAGAAAACTTTTTAAATTTTCTTATGCCATCTACAATACTTTTTAAAAGCTGAAATTTACTGAAAGTTGAAATTACTGAAAAATCAGATTTCAATTATTTTATTACAAAATTTGTTTTATAATTTTATTGTCTGTTATAATAATATGGATTTTAAAGGAACTAAAATATGTGAAAAATATTAACATACATCACATGAATCATTTTAATAATTTTGTTTTATAAAACAATGAAAAAAAAAGGTTTCAAAAACTCACAGCATAAGAACGCAGTTGTCGCTAAGCATTCCTGTTTACTTGTTGAATTTCAATGATACAAAAACTATTCTAAAAGTATTTACATCTGGACCAAATAAGAGAAATTTCGAAAGATTATGCGATTGATTCTTATCGATTTTTTTATCACAATTTGTTTTCGATTTTTTTTCCATCTTTAACAAATGAGTAACTTGAAATAACTTTAACATTTGAATAGTTTTCTAATCATCGTACCAAATGTAATTTTAATTTAATATTCTTTTAAATACATTAATGACTGATAAATTGTAGTATAAAAGAGGGCAAATTAAAAATATATAGAATTCGTAAAAGACACGGAAGACTTTTTTTTTGATAACGAAGTCTCAGTTATCATTTGAAAAGTACTTAAGAAACATCCAGAAGTCTTTTGTCTTAAGCAAGCTTAGACATAAAAACAAAAGCACTGTATGCGAAACTCTCGATTGGAACAATTGATAACAATCTACAATATCTAAAAAGTTATTAACACATGACATATGTTTTTATTTTTTGTGAGTTTACTCTAAAAGTCAAAAAAAAAAAAAAATGTGTGCGTTATATATTTTTAAAAGAAATATTTTTTAGAATTAGAAAATATTAGAGAAAACATAAAAAAAAGTAATTTTCTCAATTTTCTTTAGATAAAATCAGCATAATTTCAAAACGGGGATTTAAAATATTTTATTGTGAACATTTTTGGTTCTAAATAGTTCATCATTGCTCATCAATTTTAATTAGACCAATCAACAAAACGTAATTTATTGCTTTGTTAATGATGGAAAGGTGATTCATGTAGATTTTTCCAGTTATTTTCAGATCTCTTCATAAAATATTTTTATCGCTCACGAAAAATGGCATTAAATTCGTCAGTTCCAAAATGTGAATACCGTAGTGATCAGTGAAAATACATCACTTGCATTTTTTATGAATATCATCATCATCATCATTATCAGTGGCGCAACTACCCCATGGTGGGCCAAGGCCGTCTACCTACTTCCGAAACAGGAGATGTCTAACTACGTGAGGCAAGTGATGTATTCCTTTTCTATTAATTCCAAGACGTCTAACTACTTCCGAAACAGACGAAGAAATTACCTTTGCAGATTCCGAAACATGACATGTTTTTCTTTTTACGGGGTAGGGTTGTCAGCCCTACGTCAAACGCTCTACAGCCATATTAGACCAAAGTTTGACGTCTTTACAGGAAAGAAGGAAATGGATCAGGTCCTGTTAGAAATATAGTTTCCTCTCTAGTCCATCCAGTAGATTTTAGTTTGGTTTCATTTGTTGTTGCTTTACGGTCATCTTGCGCGTACTTTAGGCTAAACAGACCGGGACCTACAGTTTAAAGTGGATTCCGAACCACTAACAAACATCCATGCCACCGCCAGGATTCGAACCTGAAGCCTGGGATACCAAAGGCCAGAGAGCTAGCCACTTGTCCACAAGGCCGCAGTCCATCCAGTTGAAGTTGTGCACTTTTTTTTTTATTAATTTGGTAAACTGACCTGCCCATTAATCCTTCATCCCAAAATTTTTACCATTTTGAAATGAGGTGATTATTTAACAACACATTCATAATGTGACTGTATGATTCTTTAGTGCCGTGTGTTTAATATGTCTGTCTTCTCGAGCTTTAGTGATGAAAGTCCATCAAAATCCCGCTTGGCGTTCTGTTATGACCTTGCTGAATTTATCAATTCCTTAATCTCATGGTAATCATGAGATCATGAACAATGTGAGTAATAATGCCTGAACAATAAATTGCAGCCACGAAAAGCATCAATAAAATTCCAACACTTTCTGGTATGGATTTGTTCTAGCATTAAGTTAGATACCACGTTGCTGGTAGAAGTTCAATCTGCTGGTAAGGATTCATTACGACGCATAACAAAGTCTACACAAGCAATTGGTGTGACAAGGTGATTTCCGCTTCGAAACACATTTTGCAATATTCCTTTCTATTCAGACAGGTACCATTAATTCTTCCTGTTCTATGAGTATGCGCTAAAATTCTAATTATTTTCTTACACCAGCCTATAATTTTCATTTAAATTTCGCGTTTTTAAAGTTCCTCCTTTATTGTATAACAATATTAACGGCCAGTAATGTAGTTATCCTTCCCACCTTTCAATAAAATCTTTAGAATAATTTCAATATATTTTTGATCGATTCAACAGTATATTTAATTAAATTTAAATGTATTGTTCACCTTCATCATTAAAATCAAACTTTTCAAAAATTTTCGGAAATCTAACTTTTATAGCTTTATTTTGAGAAGCATTAAAACACTTTCGTTATCAATCGTTTTTATTCCATAAATGCAAAAACTTGAATAATTCCAAATGTGGGATCCTTGTTTTATTACAAAATAATTAGAATTACTCTCCAAATAAGAAACGTATTTTGAAAATAAGAAACATATAGTGAAAAATAAAGAAACGTATTGTGTAAATAAGTGCCATGAGAATAGTATCTTTCCTAGTATAAAAAAGATTAATTTATTTTAGTTCCATCTCTTAGATCAGTGTTCATTGATGCAATCTTAAAATAATTGGAGCATGGTACGCAAAAACGGTATTCATGAAAAAGAATTAAAAAAACGAACTCTCAACAGACTTGTTGAATATGTCATAAACTTATGCATAAACACTTCATAAAAATCTTTATTTAAATTTATTAAAATTACATTAAAACATTAAATGACATTAATTACATTAAAAATGTCAATCTCATAAATTTTTTAGGTTATTAATTCATTGTTTTCACATCAAAAAGGTATCTAATATTTTTTGAAAAATGTTTGAGAAATTTTCTTTTTATTATATAGGGGCAGTACAAATTCTTGCCCTGTTTATAAAAATTTATTACAAAATAACCAATGAATATAATGTAATTTTCGTATAGTTGGATAATACGCTTTTTTAACAGATATTTGTACAAATCTGAAAGTTTTACAAATAAAGTTTAGTTGATGCCTAAAATAGTTTACAGTTTAGTTGATTTCTAAAACGATTACTTAAATCGTTTGTGTTTCATATAAATCAGCCTTTCATGTAAATAAACATAATGCCCTATCTGGGGATCAGAGGATCCACATAGTTCTGCACAAATAAAGAGACAACCCAAAAGATAATGTTTGGTGCGGCTTCGTGCATAGCAAGGTTATTGGCCCGATTTCCTTCACATAAAAATCGTCACTGTTTATATTTACTTATGGAAATGTTCATTGCATCTCAGATAGAAGAATATTAAGAATAAATTAATAACCAGCAAAATGGAGAACTTCCTCATTGTGTGGGATTCTTTAATCTGTGAGTTCCTAAACGATTAATTTCTGGGACGTGGATGGGATGGCCTCCTGATATTATTATTCTTAATTTTTTTTTTAACTATATCAAGAACATAGTCTTTGTCCTCACCAGTTGCTGACAATGAAGAACAGAGAACTTTTGATAAAAACTGCTTTGAAATTATCCGAATTAAAAATGGGAACAAGTAGAAATCTACAGAAATTCATGGTCTTATTAAAAACTTTATAAAAGTGCTTATAATGTATCAAGCAAAAATTTGTCTAATTATAAGAATTTTTGCACAATATATTTTTATAATCAGGGCAAGACATTGTGCTCACCTTTGTATTTTCATATTAAAACGATGTTTTTCAACAGTTGTAAAAATTTTTAATATTAATTAGAACGTTTTTTTTTTTTGTATTCTTTTTTGATGGGCCTCGTATGTCTCGGACATTGTCTTAAGAGAGGTTTTTTAGGAATAATTGCCTCCTTTGTTTGTTGCAAGGGAGAAAGTCCGAAACATATTCACCAGATGGTCTGACTATCAATATGACAACGCTTTACAGACATTGTTGCAATCGCCATAGAATCTCCTCATTTCTGAAAGCAGTGTATGCCTTTAGGGATCGGAATCTGAATATTCCCTGCACCCCTAGCTACACAAATAAATATTGAGCCACGAGTCTGGCGAAAGTCAGCTATGGAGTACTATTTTAATATTTTTTATTAAACATTGTTAGAATCTAATTTTTAACTGTCAAATCCTTTGATCGAAACTTTATAAAAAATGATGTTGTCTAATTGTATCACTTTGAATAGATTACGCTAAAAATCATATATTTCTTTATGAAAAATTTTTGAATTGGACAATTTTATTTAACAATTTTAATTATTTTTAATTAAAAGTTAGTTAACTAGTTATCTAATGGCCATAAACCAGTTCCCTTTGATCAATTTCCTGAGACATCATATTTGTGAAAATGTAATGTTTATTACGAACGTAATTAAGGGTGTTCTCTTTCAAAATCGGTCGTATTTGTGCTGGTACACCTCAAGGAAGCGTGCTAAGTCCTATTCTCTACAATATTTTTTTTTTTTTACCTATGACTTTCCTCAGTGCACTAACATTTCCACTTGCCTATTTGCTGACGATTCTGCTGCTCTTGCCCAAGGTGCTTCTATTCTTTATGTCATCAATACTCTTCAAAATTTTCTGAATATCCTAGAGGATTGGCTAACTAAATGGCGCATCTCAATTAATGTCTCTAAATCTCAAGCTATCATTTTCCGAAAAGGACACGCCAGACAACCATATATTAATCTCTCCCTTTTTGATCAACAAATTGAATGGGCGACTAATATTAAATATCTCGGTTTTAATTATAGACAATAAATTTACGTTTCGAGCTCATATTCAAAAAAATCCGAAAAAAAATGTTGGAAAAAATTTTATCTCACTCTACCACTCATTAATAAATTTTCTAAATTAACTTTGTCAAACAAACTTCTTCTCTATAAACAAGTTCTCAGGCCTATCCTTACCTAAGCTGCCCCAATCTGGGGTCTAGCTGCCCAATCTAACAAGAAATCTGTACAAATTATTCAAAACAAACTTCTTCAGTATTATCACTGGAGCACCCTGGTTTGTCCGCAACTCTACAATTCATCAAGATTTAAAAATTGACTCTATTGACAACTATATTACTAAACTTTCTAGAAATTTCTTAAATACCATTGCTACTGACGAAAATCCTCTCATCAAGGCACAAACTATATTTACGCAATTGAATGGAAAATACAAGTATCCTTTCTCTACTTCTAAATGGAATCGAAGCCTCAAACCACCATAATTTCCTGCTCACTTATCGCTTTTTAGATATTTTACTTCAACGCATATTTACTGATCATAAATTTCTTGTTACGTTTCCATACCGATGATTTACATTTTCTTACTTTCTAGTGAACGCTTCGCGTTCAGGCACTCGACATCTTTATTCAACAATGATGATGATGGTGTTCTCTTTTAAAGAGAGAACAACTGTATTTGTTCAGATCTTGTCAAATGAGAAAAGAAACTTTCAAATTTTAGGAAAATGTTTCCTAATTTCCTTATAATTTATTACAAATATAATAATGCTCTTTTTAATGGTGAAACTGTTTTTTTTTTTTTTTTTTATTCAGATTTTGGGACAAGTTTTACTGGGTATTTAATACCAAGAACAAGTAATGTTTTTTGTTAGAAAGAAATTTCAGAATTTTTAAAAATTTAAGAAGAATGTAATTTTTAAAAACCCACAAATTTCAAATTTGTATAAAATTGGACAGTTGGCTTTTCTTTCATACATGTTCCTTGAAAGAAACTCAATCATCAATGAAGTGAAGAAACGCGCATGCGCACCTTTGTGTTATTGATTTTTGCTTTCGAATTGGCGCGAATCATATGTTGATTTTTTATTTAACCAACTCATTTTTCGATTCATATTTAGAGTTTGTTGTAAACAAAAGCTAATGTTGCATATAGGAAAAAATGATTCCCATTAATCAATCTTTCTGTAATGATACATCTACATACGTAAGACCTTCTTCATCTTATATTTGCAAGTGTAATAAATTTCTAGTTCAAGATCTTACTTTTGAAAGACAATATGCTACACTTTATACATCAAGACTTCGAATTTCCACGGAATTATTGCAACGCCAGATAAACAAAAAATGGGGTATGTGTGCCTGCAATTTAATTTTATATATATATATATATATAAATATAATAATAAATTAATAATATAGTGTATGAAATTCATTACTCATGATCTTTTGATCATTATTACTACAGTCATCAAGATGCAAAAAATAAATGAGAGGAAATCCTAATAAAAAGTGTCCTGTAGTTA
This sequence comes from Caerostris extrusa, assembly GCA_021605095.1. Lineage (NCBI taxonomy): Eukaryota > Metazoa > Arthropoda > Arachnida > Araneae > Araneidae > Caerostris > Caerostris extrusa. The sequence goes on from BPLR01005890.1 coordinate 16,575, forward strand.
AAATATTGCTCTTCTAAATTATCAACAGTGATTATTTTCTACAGATGTCTTTATAAATATTAATTTAATTAAATAATGATGTAATTTTAATTTTAAATGTACAAGAAAAACTAAAAGCCTTTAAATCAACATAATTATCAAAGCATAAGGTAATTACTTGGAATCATGATAAGAAATATTAGGTTGCTATCCAAATTCTTCAATCTTATCCTGAAAGCAAATTGTTTGATTATCCTCGTTATTAGCTAGATAAATTCATAATGAAAGCAGCGGTGTAACTATATCATATGGACCATGGTAAATTTTCCAAATGGGGCCCCTCAATGCAAAGTATTTTGTACTTTATTTTAAATAAAGTTGTACCTAAAATATGTATTATTTTTGGTTGATACTTTAAAATTTTAATTTAAAAGGGTTAATAAATTAAAACCAATATTTTTAGTAATAATTTTGTTTATTAAAATTTCTTTATTTGGGCTTTCTAATCAGCAAAAGTGTCAATGACAGAATCAAAGTTCAAGTTTCATGCCTTGGAATGTTCAATGGATAAAACAGCCAAATTGTGTAATCTGTTTTGCCCCATGTAGTTTCTTAAATAGGTTTTTATAATTGTCTCATATAATAATAAATGTCAGGCCTTTCCTGTATGCACAGCCTCTCTACTCGGGCTGGAGCCTGTGGCAGTTTGGCCTTCCTGCCACCCTATTGTTACACCACTGAATGAAGGGTAATCATATATATATATATTAAAGTTTCCATTAAAGATCAATGTAAACTGAGTGGAAAAATCAATTTAATACAGTATAAGCATGGCATCAGTTATCATATTATTACTATTTTTTTTTTTCATTTTTAGGAGAAGATGGATTTTGTAAAATTAATAAGTATAAATTAATTAATCCAAGTAATAACAGTTTAACCTAATATTTCGTCAATTTGTTTTACATTAAAAGTTCTCAAAAAAATGAAATAATTTTTATCTTTAAATATTTATTTGTTTTTCTTTCATTTTATTAATAATTTGAATTGAATTGTTGTATATCTTAGGCCCATCAGCAAATGTCAAAAAGCTGTGCGATATTACAGGGGATGAAAAAGTTGTTGTCATCGGTACTATATTCAAGCATATGAAATTACATCCAAGTATATTAAAAGAAATAAGTGATGAGGTATGTTTGTAAACAGGTCCATTACATAGGTATTAATTTTTCTAATTTTAAGCTAAAATAGTTTGTAAAAAAAAAAAACAAGCATTACTTTGTTCTCAAGTAAAATCATTCCTGATTTCTGAACAATAATTTGACAAGTGATATTTTCATATTGATATTTCCATACTATAATAGAAAAAAAAAAAGGACTTATTTTAACCTATTATAATGTTAAAATAACATCATTATTATTATTGACATCATATCCTTGCAACAATGTCTTATAACAAACTACTCCTTATTGTCTTCTGATGTTTATATTTCAAGTTGTCTTCTGAAGTTGTATTGAACAGAGCCATGTCAAATTTATTAGATTAAAAAATATTTTTGTAATATATATATATATATATATTTAATGTTGTCAACAAAAGACATTAGTTGTATTTTTTGCAAGAAAAAAAAACAATATCAAACATGATATTTTATCAATTGAAATTATTTGTGAAACTAAATATAACTTATTCTTAATTAAAGTGATATTTAATTTAAATAATATAATACTTTAATTATAAAAATAAGAAACTTAAAAAATTATAATTAAAAACAACTAATATGATTGTTATATATAAACTTTTATAATATTTTAGCATCATATGGTACCAGAACCTGTAACTGAAGAATACACAAAGGAAGATGATTTCTTAATTTTAGAGGATGATCTGCAACGAGTTGTGTTGTGTGGAAATATTGATCCTCAATTTAATGTTACTGGTATGTTAAAAACCTTTCATCTTCTGATTATTTTTTCTGTTGATATTTACGAATTATAATTTCATCCTGCTAATGAAAAAGTACCTCCTTTTTTATAAAATAAGATTAACAATCTAAGGCTATTAATCTTATTGTATAAAAAAGGAGGTACTTTTTCATTAGCAGGATGGAATTTTGCCAACGAAGAGGTTTAAAATAAAATATTTCTTCTAATATTTTCGAAATATTTATATTTTATCATTTAGTCAATGCAGCATATACTTGAGGAAGTAGGTATCTAGATTTTGCAAGCATTATAGCTCTCATTTTATACTCTAAATTTGATACATTTTTAATTTGATAATATTTTTCTAGCAGTAAAAAATAATTCCATTTTATGTAATTTAGAACTAAATTTTTCAGTATCAATGAGGCCTTTTTCTAGAAAAATTTTTTGTAGCAAATTTCTTTATTTAGTAATTGTAAAATCTTATCAATTTTGTAATTTTTCAAAAAAAAAAAAAAAAAAGCTTTAAGAAAAATTTGTAAATTAATTCAAAATAACTAGAAATCCCCCAAAAAAACTAAAAAAGCATTTAAAGTAAGTAACTAAGTATGTCTAAACATTCAGTGTATCTGGAATTAATAAGTAAAATACTCAAAAATCAGTTAATTCATCAAAATTTATTTTGTTGCCTTAACAATAGGCCCTATCGAGTGCAATACAAATATGACAGTGATTAATCTAATCATCTATGCCTCTTTCAAGGGCTGATTATACCCATGATCCCTTTTTCATGGGTATGGCCTTCAGTTTCTTCAGCGAGTTTTCTTTTATGACCTCAATTAAGTGAAAATTTCTTCTTTAACTTTGGGAAATAGGAAAAAAGTCACTTAGTGCCATATAAAAGTGAATAAGTGCTTAATTAATGATATTCATTGAGTGTTTTATGTAAAATTCTTTCACATTGACTCTTGTTATCTCTTTTCGGTGCTCTTATTGGACAAATTGAACTCTCTTGGTAACAGTTGTTCTGCAATGTGTTTCATGTTAAACATCAGTTATATAGTTATGCACAAACTTCTAAAGATATCTTCGCCTTTTGAATCAACTGTCTAAGACTTGTATGATGATTTTTCGATCACTAACTTCTTGATTGGTTGACCAGAACAAGTCAAATCAATTACTAATCCTCTGTTTCTTTATATCATTCATATGCTTTTGTTTTTGATATGCATGATTAACTTTATTTCTTCTGGAACATTTATAGAGATTAAACACACAAAATTGTACTTGAAACATGTTTAAGGCCAACTCTTTATTCAAATAATTTTTCCATTAAAAGAATCGCAAAGCAGTAAAAATGTTACAAAATTGATTGATTACAAAATAGCTGCTGTCAACATGCTCTGATTCCACATGGTAACTCAGTAATGTGTTATCAACTTATAGTAATTTTTTTTTCTTTTTTTTTTTATATCATTTATGAACAGGTTTTAAATTATGAATTACAGATACTTTTTACACAGAATATATCTATATATGTATATATTATATACATATTCATATACAGTCAATATTGGTTTATATGGTCAGCCCACTGGTTTAAGAAAGTTTGGCAAATTAAGCAGGTGACCATATACATGAAGAAAAGCATAATTCCATTTTATAATTGTTTTATTTTATCAGAATTGCTTCAGAAATCAACATAAACATGTAATTAAACTTCTAATAGTGTTTTTAAATCATTATATTCCATATATAAAGATTTTAATAAGACAAATGCGATATTTTTAATGAAATTGATTAACTTGCCCGTAATAATAGATTCATATTCAATACAGTCATTTTAAATATTCCGCATCTATGAGATCCCCCTTTTCTGTTACTAATGGTTAACACAATTTTTTTCTAAGTACCTAACAGTCTTTAAATATTTGTCTACTGCTTAGTTAAAAGAAACACTTAAAGTCATGTATGGTTTAACGTATCTGATGATGTTACTGATTTCTCTTCACATTTACTGTCATCTTCATCATTGTTTCCTTTGACATTCAAATTTTATACATTAGAAACAATATCTTGTATAAAAAGCCTCATTGTTAGTTGCAAGATCATCATTAATTTTTGCTTAATGATTTTCATTTGATTTTTATTGTTATATTTTCATTTGTTATTGCACAATTGTGATTATGTAGGCTTTGTGGAAGTTTTGATGAGAAAAGATCTTTATCAGCATCTTTTGATAAGTTCTCCAATTCTAGAAAAGTGTTGAAACTAACATATTAATCTAAAATGTTGTTTAAAGTCACCTGTGTATTGAATGAATTTTTGTGAAAGCTACTTTTGAATGATTAGAAATTCTAAAATGTTAGTCAAATAATTTTTTTCTGTGAATACTAAATTTTTTTTTCTTTTGGAAGCTATGCTAAAAAGAGGAAATCTCTTTTGGGCAAGTACATTAGAAACAAAACGCAATGATTTCTTTTTCTTCTTACATAATAATATTTTTCAATTTGGGGCATTAATATCACAGTTCAATGTACATAAAAACCAACATTAGCATAATTCAATATACATAAAAAATGTATGAAGGTAATTATAATTTTAAAAATTACTCTCTTGTAAAATTACTAATCAAAATAGTGTGTTCAAATAACATACTTAGTTTTTCTCCTCTCCATTGTTATATTGGTCACAGAAAGTTGATTTTAAGCAAATAAAAATAATTAGCATAGAAAGTAGTTTATGACTTATTTATTTGATATATATCATTAAATGATTCATTTGCAGATTTAATTTTTTATTTAAAATAAATTTTCCTTCTCTTTCAATAGGAGTTACTGTTGCTGTTTTGGGATATACAGAAGAAAGTGGCAAATTTTTTGTTGAAGAATACTGCTATTCCTTTGTAGCTGATCCTGAAATTATATACAGCCCTCCAATTGACAAGTAATTGTACATATTTCTTTTTTAAAAAAAATGTCATTAAAATAAGTGAAAATAAACACTAAAAGTTTTTAAAATGTACAATGTGTTGTTTATTATAAAATATTGTTATTTTTAAAAATTTGTAATGATGCGTATTGAATAATTTTGCTTGTAATTGAAATTTTGTTTAAATTTCATAAATTAATTTATAAATCTTATATAAATAGTTAAATATTTTTGTATGGAATAAATTGATAAAATTAATCTGATATAAATTATACTTAATTATATCTAAATCCAAATTCATATTTCTGTACATTAAAAATTTTTTTTCTTGGAATTAATTAAAATTTATTTCATGAAAGACTTTAGCAGTTTACTAGATTTACCATAATTGAAAATATTAATGGAATTCCTTAAAATTTCTCTTTCTAGGTATGTTGTACTGGTATCTGGTTTTCGGTTTGAATGGCAATAGTGGTATATTTCCTCTTCAACTTTTAATTGATTATATAACTGGCCAAGTTGGAGGAAATGAAGACCAAAAAAAATTTTCTCAAGTAGTTCGAGTGATTATTGCTGGCAATAGCATTGGTAAAGAAAAGAAAAGGTCTTCTAATAAGGTAACCGAATATATTCTGTGATTTTGTATAATAAATTATTTATTATTAATTGAAATTTAATTGAAATTTTTTTAAATTATTTATCCTTTTTTATTAATTATCTTGTTTGTTTTGCGAGAGCCCTCGGGCAGGCGCCTATATTGTATTGATTGATTATCCATAAATATTATTTTCTGTAAAATTTGTGACAATGAATGTTTTTCTTCAAATACAAATTATTTACTCATCTTTAAATCAGAATAACTTTAATTTTTACTATGAAACCAAAGAGATTATCAATTAAAGCTTATCAAAACGATTGCAAATTATAGAAATAATTTAAATATTAATATATGATTAGTTTAACTTTCAAAATCAATATTATTTGTTATTGTTTGAAAAGGATATTATTTGCTATGTGTATGAAAAAAAGAAAATTGTACTTTTCAGATAACTTCCAATTTTCTGTACAATATATGGATTTAAGATCTTTTGTAAAGCTGTATGGGTAATTGTAAAATTGTATATTTTTCTGCAAAATTAGCATTCTTCTTTAATATTTCATTTTATCCACATTTTTTAAAAATGAATTTCACATCTGATGTATTAAATTTATTCTTATGGATAACAATGAAGGAGAAATGCTCCCAACATCAGAAATGTTGAAGCTGATTCAATATTCAGTAGTAGTGGCAAGTATGAATAATTTGTTAATGAAATTTACAAACAAAAGATCTAAAATAAAAGAATTACCATTCATTCATTGAATTTTTTTTTTTTTTCTTCAAGCAAGTACATGTTTCATTAATGAGAGTATTGATTGATTCACCATTAGTTAACAAATAAAAATTCCATTCATCGTATGATTTTTATCAATAACCAAACAATAAACATTGGACAGGATTGATTGACAAACAATTATTTTTGGGCTCTTTGAATTATTTCATTCATCATATATTTTTGACCAATAGCCAAACATTAAAAGTAAGAAAGAACTAATTGAACAACATTTTGAAACACTTTTGGTCATTTTGTTCAGTGGATGTTTTCAACCATAAGTAAATTAAACAGTCAGAAATTTCAACCACATAGCAAATGTAAGAAAGGACCATTTTTTAAAAATATTTTTGGACGTTTAGGATCATTTCGTTTCTCACATACTTTGAACCAATAGTTATAAAATAAATGTAGGGAAAGACATAAGGTGTAATATTTTAAAATTCTTTTGTTCATTTGATTTATTTCTGTTGTCAAAATCATTTTGTGCTTCCAGGATAACTGCAGGAGTAAAGGATTTATTTTAATCATTTCAGCCATTTTTTTAAATTTTTAAGTCAGTGATTAAATTCTCATGTTACTTTTAAAAAAAGATCTTAAAAATGCATATTTTTTATGATTTATTTTATAATACAGATGGGAAAAATTGTGAGTAATTGTAATGCAATAATTAGTGTCTGAAAAAAAATATTTTATATTATAATTTATAATTTAATGGCATTAGAAATATTGGTGTTCTACAAGTAGGTTTTCTTCACGTGTTAAAATTTATACACTCGTTTGTAAAACACTCGATTCTATTAAATTCAATAGTATGCATATAAATTACTTAATTTAAATTAAATCTTAGTTTATCTCCCCTATAAAATAACTTTTAAAAACTTGTTACACATAGACCAAAAATGTTTATTACAATAAAAGAATGCTCTATTCCTTAAGTTAAAAATTTTAAATGAGAATTAATATTATAACTTTAAATATTCTTATGATAATGATTTTACAAATGAAACCAGACCATTTGTATATTGCAACAGAGTGGTATTCTTTTCAAATAATAAAAAAGTCATATAAAATTTTAGGGGGATCTATTAGTGAATTGAAGGAAAGTAGGAAATGATCTGATTGTATTTAACAGGTTAAAAGCTGATATATATATATTATAATTAATATTTATCAAATTTGGGCATAATGAATTGTTTAGCATCATTTCATGCTTTCCCATTATGAAATTTTAGGTGAATTTCATAACAGGTATACATTGAATTTCATAACGGGTATACATTTATTGCCCTAAAGTGGAAGTGAGTATACATTTGATGTACTAAAAAAAAAAAATTGTAAGATTTCAGAAGTGATATGTATATTATGACATGGTTATTAGATAAACACACTTTTCTTTTCAACTTTTTTGCACTTTTCTTTTAAATATTTATTTAAAAAAGATAATTTTAAGCTAATATTTCTTGCTCATGTTTATATCTACAGCATCGTTATTTCAAATATTGTTGAACTTTTACCATTTATTTGCTTACGAGATTTTTATTTATTATTTTGGTTCATATTTTTTATATAAAGATTCACATATTCATTATGAATAAATAAAACCCAACATTGATAATAATTAATTAGTTATTTTTGTCATTTAATGATTACTTTTTATTTTATTTTTTAGTCAAAACTTCTTGCTAGAAAAGTCAAATCAGAAACTGCTGAAAGTATGGCAATACTGGATCGCCTCATCTCTGAACTTGTTGTACGTCTGAATTATTTATGTGAAGTATTCATTTTAATCATAATAAAATTGATGATTTTTAAATATCTTCTTTTAAAATCAGTAGTATTTTTAAAAAATTAATTAAATAATCTTAAATATAAAATAATAATATATTTTACCTTATATAGTTCTATTGGAAAAATCGAAAATATTCAACAAATTATTTATAAACATTTATGCCAAAAAGTTCTTTAGGACTGGATAAAAAAAATTAAATGAAATAAGTAATTATGCTTTTTTAGGATTTTTATTCAAAATGAACTTCTTTGGCTTCAATACATTTATTACAGCTACTTAATAATGACTCCAATGCCTGTTTGAGTTCATTTTATAGGAGTGCCTCAAAGTTTATGTTGAAGTTGTCTGTATAGTCAAAATATCATCAAAACTGCACTCTTTTAACTTCATTTTTAAGCTTTGGGAATAAAGAGAAGTTGCAGGGTGCTAAATAAGGTGAATATGGTGGATGAGTTAACATACAAATGTTATTTTATGCCAAAACTTGTGGTATCTTTATTGAGTGTATTATTATACAACAAACACCAACTACTTTCATCCTGATATTTATCAAATGCTTCAGAACATTTAAATAATCTCAGCAGTAATTGTTTGCCCAGTCAGGATAAATTCTTTCTGCATAATAAATACCCTTGCTATCGAAGCATATGATGAGCTTTATTTTGATTTTTGATGGGAACTTATAGTGAGCTTTCTGATTTTCACTCCACACTTTTTTTGGATCATATTGAAAGTACCATGTTTCGTCACCTGTAACAATTTATTTCAAGAAGTTCAGATAATTTTTGATGGCTGAATTGATATCTCTACACTGTGGTTTTGTTCTTTAGTTAAAGTGTGTGAAGCAAATTTAGCACAAACTTTTGATTTGCACAATATACAGAATGATTCGAATCATTTCTTTGTTGATGTTCATAGACTCCATGTTCCATCATTCTCAGTGAAACACAGTGGTGGTTTGTTATGAAATCACTGACTTATTCAATAATCTTGATGAATTTGGTATTTCTGTATGCTTGTCATCTTGTAAAGTATCTCTTCAGTCAAGAAAACATTAGATATACATAACCAAAACTGACCATAAACTTGTTTTTCAATAAATATGTTTCAACAGCACTGTTTTCAAGTTTTGCAGGAATTTTAGTAACAGCTCTGGTTTTTTTAAATTCAACAAAAAAAAATTGTTATAGCTCTAAGGAGTGTTTGTATCCTTTAAGATAGGCAATAAATACATTGAGATGTTGGCAGGGCATCATCTGATAGTATCAAGCATACACAATAACATGTCACTGCTGTTGGTTGAATTCTTTGACACACTATGCATATTACAAATACACACTGTGCATTTTTTAATATATGAAATTAGGGCAATAAAATATATATCATTTTTGTTTGGAAATTTTTAAAAACTTTATTGAAAAACATTTGTGTTTAATTCCAGTCAAATATTAGTTTTGAAAATTATAATATTAAATGTAAAGATTGAAAATTATAATATTATTGCATGTAAAGATATTAAATATAAATTCTAAACCATAGATCACTAATACAAAAATACTATGGCGTCATTTCCATCTTATTGTTAAATTACAATTTATTACTTTTTAATTCAATTAAAATTCCCTTCATGGTTTTTAAAATTATTATGAATTCAGGGGATGAAAATTGATCTGGAAATTTTTATTGTTTTCCAGATACTTCCTTATTGTTAAAACCTTCATTATTTAAATGGCATTAAAATAATGGTCAAAGTTCTTGTACTAGGCAAAAATATGTAACAATGATTAAAATTAACAGCCTTTTGGTAATGCATCTTGCTGATTTATCATAGGCGCCTAATAATGAGGATGTTCCTTTTGCAAGTTTTGACTGATCAAAACCTATTTTTTTTAATAATTAAGTTATGTTTATTTTATAGAACATGAAGGAAATGCTGATGTTAAAAACTGTGGTTTTTTAAGTATTTCAATGAGTAAATTCTGTGATTGTTATGGTTTTTATTTAATTAAAAATATTTAATAGTAATTATTTTACATAGTTTCATAAGCTACCCTTTGGATAAAAATATAATGCATTAAAAAAGAATTGAGGACACTCAGGCTCATAATTTTCAATAAGTAGGCCAACACATATCAAATGTCGTACTTTTTATACCACATAGAAAATACATCCATGCAATTTCTTAATGTAAAAAAATGTTCGTTTGAGATAGAGGGACTTTTTGATGATTATCGATTTGTTGCCAATTTATTTGTGATTCGAACTTGTATTAGAATAGAAAACAGAATTGCAAAATAAGATAGGATAGATTAAGTTGGAAAAAAGAAGAAAAAACTGACTTAACAATTATATATAACTTATAAGATACATTTTTGGTTAATCTTTTTAATTAAAGAAAGATTAAAAATACTGATTCTTACCTTAGGCATCATTATAAGAATTGTTATCTTTTTAATAAAAAAAATTAATTGAAAAGTTTAAACATAACTCAAGAACTCATAACTTCAAAAGAAAACTTATGAAAATTAAAAAAAAAAATTACATAAAAATGGCGAAATTATTGTTAATAAATGGGTTAATTAATTGTGAAGAAAAAGTATAAAAATTTCTTTGAGTCATTTGAAGAAATATTTTTTTTTGCATATTTATTCTGTCTCTTTCTCCACATGTATAAATATATACACTCAAGAGCCAAAACATTATGACCACCCCTACATTTTGCAATGAATTCGCCTGGATGACGTGGAAAGCACGTGATCAGGTGGAAGTGGTATTTAACTGGTATTAAGTGGTGGTATTAATCCATGCCAAGGTGGGTTGAAGCTGTGTTGCGCGCCAAAGGTGGGCCAACTCGTTATTGACAGGTGGTCATAATGTTTTGGCTCTTGAGTGTAGAGAGAAAGAGAAAAGACAGTCTCATTTATATCATAGTTTTAAGCAGTCTTTTTATTTCATTTATACAAGTTCTGTGTGTGTTTAAAAATAAATTTTGTAACTTCTTTTTTTATTTATTGTAGTCATCTGTTTCTGTTGATATCATGCCTGGTGAGTTTGATCCTGCAAACCATTTATTGCCCCAGCAACCTCTCCATCCTGCCATGTTCCCAAAGTCATCTAAATATGCCACTTTTAATGTTGTGACAAATCCTTATGAAGCCGTTATTGATGGAATTAGGTAATTATAAATTTTTCTAAGAGGAGTTTCTTTTTGCCAATTATTTTCAGCAACCAAAATACCTCATGTTATGATTCATTTGATGTATTTTGCATATTGTAATTTAAAAATAACACATTCTTGTTTTAAATGAAATGTACTGTAATTAAAGAAATTGGACTCAATTAGTGAAATGATTCCTGTAAATTTGTGTGTATATGTGTATGCGTTGTATATTACAATGTATATCTCATATTGAGAAATTTGAAGTTGAGTATAAACATTAAATAGCTGTCAACTTTTCCACATTTCATTTTAATTCAATCTTCTGCACAGAACAGTAAACTTTCCTCATTTTTTGCTACTACAAAAAGACTTTAGTTATATCTGCTACTGATATAACTAAAGTCTTTGGCACAAATCAATTAGCAAAATTTGACTTTCAAAGTAGAAATTTTTTTTGGTATTTCTGTAAATTGGTTGACTTTGTATTCCACTTTGTGGGTACCATGAACACTGTACTAATGAGTGATGAGAGGAGGTCTTTTTGTCTATCAAGAAGATTTTTAGAAGTAGCTAACTAGGCTTGTTTATCATATGAAAGAAGTTTTCCTATCAACTTGGATGTTGATTTATGGCTATTGATGCAATCTGTTTTAGTCAGCTTTGGCTCTTTTAGTTTTTGATGGCAATTGATATTATCATTGATCTTGAATCTGAGCCTTCTTACATGTTAATTGTTGCCACGAGCTGGACAAAAAAAAAAAGAATTAATGTTATGAAATATTTTTACTTTATAAAGGTATTTTTTATTATGTGTTTCAAAATGAATAAATTTCAACAGACTTTTAGGAGTAGGGTTGAAATTGTAAATTTCTTTTAATTTACTGAAAACATTTTTCAGGTTTGAATATAAGCAATGTCAGAGCATTTTTATGAAAGCTTACTTATTATTGGCTGTTTAATTGGTTTTTTTCTGATATTTCTAAAATGTATTGAAAATTTTTGGTTGAAATACATATTAGTATACTTTGAATTAATTGATGTCAATTGCTAAATCTTCTTAATCAAATACTAAGTAGTACTATTGTTTTGTATTAAGTAATAACATTGCATGGTAAATCGCCAGAAATTGACTTCATTATATGTTTCTAAAATTGTATATCTGTATTTATTGATATAACTTTTTTAAATTTAACAATCTTTAGATTCTTGGGATCATCAGGTCAGAATGTAAAAAATATTAAGGCTTTTAGCAGAATCACAGAATCTCTTGATGTGATGCAAAAAATGCTAGATTGGGGTCATATGTCACCAACTGCTCCTGACTCTTTAAGTAAGTTTCATAAAATCAAGCTTGTTACTTCAAATATATCTTGCATTTGAGATACCATTTAAAATATAATTTTTATCTCACAATCTTGATTTTTCTTTATACTTTTGTGTATAATGTAATAATCCTGAATGCTTGACATTTTTTTGTTTCTAACACCTAAAATACCACATAGTTAAAAAAGATAATTATATTTGTCAATTTTTTTGTTTTTAGTATAAATATATAAATGCAACAACAAAAAATATTATTAAAACAACAAATTGATTAATTGGATATAGTATGTAGCATCTGAATAAGATGGTCTGTGAAGTTTATCTTATTATACAGTAATTATGGCTAAATCTTTAAATGTAAATGAATAAGTTCTGAGCTATTAAATAAAAACACACCTTAAAGAAAATGCATCATATAACCCAAGTGGTTCATCCTAAGTGATAAAGCTATAAAAAATGAGAAGGCGGACCATTCTCTCCGATACAAGCCCAAAATCTAAAGTGCAATACTTAAATGTATGTAATTTCTTCAACTTCAAAATCCATCCAAAATGTTTCCATAGTCTGGATGGGTATTTCTGTAAGAGGAAACAATTTGTTTTGTGCATTTGGGAGCTAAAATCAATTCAAAATTCTAGATTAAAAATATTTTAAGCTTTTTGAAAAATGATTATGTCAAAATTTATCCAAATGGAGAGGGAGTTTTTCATCAAGTCTTAGCACATCACATACTTCTAAAAGTACGTGAAAATTTCCTTAACATGGAGAAAATGTAATTCATAAAGCTTTATCAGTGAATGTTAAACATTCTTGATGTTGCACCATGTGGTTATTTTTTATGAACATATTTAAAAATGGAACTAATGAGACAAGTTTCCAGTCCTTCATCAACTCATTCTACTTTTTCAAAAATAGACTTAGCCATTTTTCTGGGGAGTCAAGAAAATTGTGGAGAATTCTAATCATAAAATACAAGGTGGTGCTTTGAGCAAAAGCTGCAGAGTCATCTGCAAATAAATAAGATCTAATGAATTGTAATTGAGGTTAGTCAGATGCAAATATGCTTTAGAGAGTTGAACTAAGGACGCTTCCTTGAGGGTTGCCAGCCTGGATATAACTGAGTGAGGAGTATTCACCATCTATGGAAACTAAAAATGTGTTGTCTTGGAAATTTTTAATTAAAATAATAATGAATTAGTTTGTAGATGAGGCCATCATGCCAATATTCGTCGAAAGCTTTTTGTACGTCAAGGAATGTACCGCTTGCTATCAAATAGTTATATTCCTTACAGTTTACTATGAGCTTAGCTTTCTTTTTTTGAGAAGAAATGCTAAGATAAATTCCTTGATTGATGAAACTAAAACAAAATCCTTGGTTTTTTGTCTCATCCCTTGTTTGTTATTCAATGAAAATAATTTTTTATTCCTTATCAATAAATATCTAGAAGTACTGGTTTTCAGAAAGTTTTATTTGTTCTTTTTAGATTGTTATCCATTTCTAAATGAAGACCCATTTATCATTTCACAATATCCTCATGTATATTTCTGTGGTAATTCTCCGAAGATGGGATACAGATTTTCTGGTATGTTTATTCTTTATTTATAGTTAAATTTATAAACAGCTAAATTGTTTTGAAATATTTTTATATGTATTTTTATTTATTTGATTATTGCAATGTTGATATTTGCTATGTATATATTATGGTGCCATTTTTTGTCAATTTATTTTGTTTCAATTCTATTTAATATCCATAAATTAAGAATAATCACAGTAATTTGTCTTTGATGGTTTACAACAGAAGGGAAGAAAATTTCAGAAATGTGTCGTGGCTCATGTGAGGTAAGAAAAAGTGTTGATCATTTTCCCTCTGGGAAACGCTTTCCAGAAATTCCGCCCATTCGTTTGCATGGGGTTTTTTCAGATCGATTGTTATTCTTTCTCTATATCAAAAGCATATCAGTTATGGTAAATCATATATTTCGTTTATTCAAGAAAAATATAAACATAAATAACATAATATGCATTTTAATTATTTATCAAGAATTATTTCAGAAAATGTGCCTGTTTAAATAGTCTTCACTCAAAATCAGCTATTATCTTGTAATGTTTTTGATCATTGATGACTATTATTTTAATAAATTTATTTCTGTTAGTGATAAAATGAAAATATTATATATATTATTTGACTGCTTTTTATTGTTTTATATGGTACAAATTCAGAACTTTTTTTAAGAACCTACTTTATCTTAAAAGCTTGTAATTTTGTATAATAAAAAATATAACATTTCCTTTGGGGGCACCTTGTATAATTATAGGCAGTTTCAAATTGAAGTCTTAATTTAAACTTTACATTTTTTTAAATATAATTCTTAATTAAAATAGTGACTAACAAAAAAATCCCTTGACTTGAATGTTATTAATTCTAGTGTAATTATCATATTCATTTAATAAAACTCTCTGATGTTTAAAAAATTATTTTTAAAATAAAATTGTTACTATTTTTCAAAGTTAAGTCACCCTTATGGCTCTTTAATATGCATATTTATTGTTATTTTTTATCTTTTAGATAATAAGTCTGTGATGATGATTGCAATTCCAGAATTTCAGAAAACAAATTGTGTGCTTTTGTTAAACTTAAGAACTTTGGAAGTTCAGCCTATTATTGTTTTGTGAATGTTTTGCATAATGTAAAAATGCAATTTTAAAAATTAACTGAATATGTAATAATTCAAAATACTTATACAGAATATCCTGCATGTATAAATGCATATAAAAAAAGTCATGACTAAAAGACATTAATGATATTTTTTTCTAATATTCATATTTGAAGTTTAATATTTTCAGTTTATAAATTTAAAAAAAAAAAAACACATATAATAATATGAAGACAAAAGCGAAATGAAATCGAATTTTCACAATTTTGAACTGTCAAAAAAAAAAAAAAAAAAAAAAATGTTTGTATTACTTCCACTAAGAATTTTGATGTCAAAATTAAATTAGATTTAGAGTTATGTTAAAAATTCACATAACTAATATGAATAAAAAAATAATTTATTCTTCGTGAAGATTTTTCATAACATAAATAAAATTTTAAAAATTAAATTTATGATTCGAAATACTTATAGTGAATATCATGCATCTATAAATACATGTATAATATATGAAGTATTAAATGCAAATTGAAATAAAAATAAATATTTTTTTGAAAAAATTTATATTTTGTTTACTGAAAAAAATAAATGAGAATTGAAAATTTTTGTTCTGAAGTATAAAAATCTGATCTCATTTAAACAGTTTTAGTGATTGTGATAAATTTTATAATATATTTATATCAAGCATTTTTATCGTTCTTCCTATGTATTATTTAAAATATTTAAGAAATATTTCAATTTTGATGGAAAGTTTTTATTAAATATTCATTAAATTTTTGACTTTTAAGAAATAAAAATTTTTACTTTAGCTATTTTTATGCATATATTATAACTAATGAACTTCTAAATCAAAAGTTCAGTAGGTTTTAAAACAGCAGAAAATAACATATTTTTTTAATGTATGAATTTTCCAAAATTTTGAATTTGGAGAAAATATGGATTTTTCTAATCATAACAAATTATCATTCTTGTTTGTTAAATTCACATATTTAGAAATCTGGAATATTCTCATTTCTTAATTAACTAATTTTTATTCTAAGTCTTATGATTTTTTAAAAAAAATTGTTTTGTCACATTGTAATATGCTTTTTTTGTTTGTATGTCAACCCTTATATATTTTAAACATTATTTAAATTATACACCGAAGAAAAT
The DNA here is from genome assembly GCA_021605095.1 of Caerostris extrusa. NCBI lineage: Eukaryota > Metazoa > Arthropoda > Arachnida > Araneae > Araneidae > Caerostris > Caerostris extrusa. The sequence continues at coordinate 32,863 of BPLR01005890.1, forward strand.
TTATGTACTTAAACATTTGTCTGATGTTTTATTTGAATGTTAAAATTATTTTTTTAAGCTAATGTAATCAAATTTTTTCGAATACAACAATATTTTTTATTAATTTTATCTGTGCCACTAAAGCCATGTTTATTAAAATCTTTAAATATTCTCAAAATGTTAATAATAAGGAAATTTATCCATTTTTAGTAATCTAAATTAATTGTAATAAATCTTTTCAATAAAAAAAAAAAAAGTTTAAGTTAATTAAGCAATAAGTTTGTCATTATTTACACAAATTTGCAAACTATAAAACATACAATATGGGTTTTATAAAAAAAAAATTATAGAAGTCTATTCTCTCTCTCATGCAACATTTATGAAAATGTGCATTTACGATAATGAACAATGTTATGAGTTTTTTCAGTATGATACAGCTATAATGCAGTTCAAGATAATATGGATACAGTTATAACATGGGTAAAAGAATGTCTCCCCCACCTTCCTCCCAAAAGAGCGTTGTCAGATATTAAAAAGTAATCAACTTTTTAGTAGGCCTGTAGAAATGGATTTTTAATTCTGTATATTTCGTAATAAATTGAACAAACCCCCCCGCCCCCAATTAGCTTATAAGTGACTATTTTATTACTATAATTTTTTCATTTCAAAACAAATCATGTGAAAATGAATATATGCTACTAATGTCAGTATAGCAAGCCATGGATTGCGTGGTATGATAATCATTTGATTTAATGGTGGAAACAGACAAATTGATGACTTGTTACAGGTGCTATTCATATAGACATGGCACAAAGGCAGCTTTGAAAGAAAAAAATATATATTAGTATGGAATTTTTTCATCTAGTTTTTTTTTTTTTTTTTTTATATATCATGTCATCTAAAATTTTAATAAGTATTAAAATCCCTCTTAAAGGTAATTTCCTCTCTTATGATGCTGCTTTGTTTGAATCTCCAATTTGGCTGCTTTTAATTTTGCATGCAATGGGTGATCGGATTATACAACATGCATTCCGAATCACACTGTATTTTTATGTTCCACATTTTATATTATCCTTTAATATTATCATTTTTAATTGTAATATTTTAACTGTACTATAATATTAACTTCAAAATAGTCCTGTTAGTCTATAATAAGAGTAACAATTGTCTCTGGCTGATGGGCGTTATAGCTGTATCATACTATATTGATATTTTTTATAGAACATACATTTTGATAAAAAATTTTAAGATGCTATCCATTGTAAAATTATCTTTTATATTAATGTTTATTTCTTCATTTTATATGTTTAATACAGAACAAGATGCAGAATATTTTTCTTTATATAGTTTCTTTACAGTTGGTATAGGATCGGGTACAATCCTTCCCTTGAAAAAAAAGACTGTTTGTATTTTGAATCTTTCTAATTATTCAATAAGTTTCTAGTAACTTAACCTTATTATAATCAACATGATTTTATTATGTAATTAGATAATATTTAACTGTACATTGATGAGTTTATACATTAACCCCTTGGGTACAAATTTATTTGAAAAATATTCTTGCATTTGGAATATTTAATTTGCTGATGTGCGGAATAGTATATAAAAACAATCGATTTTATATGGGAATTCATTTATTTAAGCTATAAGATATGCACAGTAATAAATTTAAGCTTTTTAAACAATCATCTTTTGCTATATTATCCTAAAAGTTTTCATTCCTGAACTCTTCCAAAGCATTAGCTTTAGGATTATCACTTAGTCTATACAAACACAAGGAATTGATCCCAAATATTGCCCAAAATCGTTTTACATCAGCGAGAATTTCTTCCAAATCATTACCCTGACAATTCTTCACTATAACTGCTCAATAAGTGTCTTTGAAATCTTGGTAATATTTCACTATCATCACCACTTTCTTGTTTGCTATTGTCTTGGAAGTTCTATTCTTGTCATTCACTATAGTCATCCTCCTCATATTTCTCAAAGTCTTCTCTTTCATTAAAACATTTGTTATCACTTCTTAAAATATATTATTTATTTCTGACATTTTGGGGCGGTCTATCACAAACAAAGTTCACAGAAGCACTGAAAGAGACATCCTCTTGCAATTGTTACAAATCACTCTTGACGTGAACGAGAATGTATATGTTTAATTTTGTCCTAGTTTGAATGACGAATTAGACTTGTCATCCGTAACTTAGGCAAAGTGTATGACGAAAACTCAGTCATCAAATGTACCCAAAGGGATAAGTGAATTAATTAAGCAAGATTAAATAAGAAAACAACATGTTGCTAAAAGGTATTTTGTTTTAAGATCAAACATTTTTAATTCAATACGGTCCAGCTAATATTAAATTTTGAAAATAGATTTTAACAAATATATTTTTCGAAATACATTAAACTTTTTACTGCATATTTGACTGCTGAAAGAATGATTATTTTGTTCTCTTGTTAACAATTGTTTTGTTTACCTGCCTCTGAAGAAATAAATTTTTAACTTTTTTTCTTATTATTCATTTTACATTAACAAAAAAGAAAATCATATTATTTTGTGGAAAATTCTTATGTTTCTATTCCTGGAAGTATCAGATATTTTTATCATTATTTGAAAAATGTCATTTTTGCTTGATAGCATGTGTCTCGGTCACTATCATTGACTTTTTCAATATTTTCTTGTAATATATATGTTTTGAATTGTATTTTCCTATTTTGTTTTTTACTTGATTGCTTTTTTAAAGCATATATATTTTTCTGAAACATTTCATTTTATTTTCCCATTTTTTCAAAAACCAGTAATTTTTAAAATTTTATCATAATGAATCCCTCACACTAAAAGATGAAATATATGAGGTGCTGAAGATTGTAGGTGCAACTTACTATCTAACTTACTGTGAAGAATAGTACAAATATTATATTAAGGCTATTACTGAATATATATTCTGGCAAATTATTCTTAGACTGCTTGAAAAATAATAGTATTTTATTTTTCTAGAATTGTTCAATCCTTTTTGAATGTAGTTCCGTTTTATTAAAAAAAAAAATGTGATGTTACAAAATTTTACTTTAATATCATTAAAAATTTATATGAAACAGCTGCTTTTGTTTTTAGGACGAATTTTTATGGTTTTATCCAGCAAATTTAGTATTGCTTTTTGTATGAAACTTTTAAATGGAGCATAAATTTTTTTTAAAAAGGAATTGATCTACTGTGCTCCACTTTCTCTCATATATTATGCCATTATATTGTTAGTTTTCAATATTTTTAAACAATGACAAAAAAATTTTTTTCTTTATTTTCTGATATATATGTTACATTACAATTATTTTCCATAATAATTTAACATTTAAACATCAATTTTTTTTACAAATAAATGATAAAATAATAACAAAGAATGACATATTTTATAATACAAAATTTAAAGCTTTTGTTACATAAATGCTGTGAAAATAAATTTATGAATTATTTTACTCACAGTAACTTTAAACAAGTAACATGAAGTAAATAAGTATAGTTAGTACAGTATAAAAATAAATTAATTTAAAAGAGGAAAAAAAATATTTTTTTTATGTAATGTATTTTTTTAAATTTAAATTATTTTATATAAATTTGTTAATTTATTTTTAAATAAATAAATTGAAACTTTTTTATTAAAAATAAACGAGTTCCACTTTCCTTACATATAATACTATTGTAGATTTAGTTTTAGATTTTTAGACTTTTAAACATTGAATTAATATTACAGCATCCACAAAAATTTTGCATTACTCTTTCTCTCTATATACATATGTTATATAGAGAAGAGTAATCAAAATTATGTATGTGTTATATAGGCATAATAAAAACTATTATATAATATATATATATACATAATAAAAACTAATATATAAACATAATTTTTTTTTTTAAATAAATACAATAAAATTTTTTTACAAATAAATATGCATTTCTTAATTTAAAAATTATATATTTTTCACAATACAGGATATAACGTTTTGTTATATAAAATTTATGAGAATAATTATTTTTCTCACAAAATACACTTTTTAAAGAAGTAACATGAAATAAATAGGTTTATCTTTATTTTATTTTACACAGGTTTATTTTTTACAATACAGGATACAGCATTTTGTTATATAAACTTTATGAGAATAATTTTATGAATTATTTTTCACACAGAATATACTTTAAAGAAGTAACCTGAAATAAATAGTTTATTTATTATACATAGGTTTATTTTTTACAATACAGGATACAACATTTTGTTATATAAACTTTTATGAGAATAATTGTATGAATTATTTTTCTCACCGAATATACTTTAAAGAAGTAACGGAAAATAAATAGTTTATTTATTATACATAGGTTTATTTTTACAATATAGGATACAACATTTCTGTTATATAAACTTTATGAGAATAATTGTATGAATTATTTTTCTCACCGAAAAATACATTTTTAAGAAGTATCGTAAAATAAATAGGTTTAATTAATGCAGTGATATATCGTAATTCAAATTTTGAGGAGATTGCATATGCATGGAATGAACGATTCATTTCTCATATATGTTTGTGCTAATTTTTCAATTCTGCATTTTCCAAAAGTTGTAAAATTTTATACTTTATTAACTATTATTTTTGTTTATTGGAAATTAAGAATTGAGCCAAAAAATAATTCACAAAAGCTGCAAATTGATTGAACATAAATATGAACACAGAAAGATTGAATAATTACAAGTAGTACAAAGAGTATCGAACCCTATTTAAAACATTTCTGCTACTCATTGGCGCTTAAGTTAGATTACCATTTGTAAATGAGGTTGTTTAGATAGGATTGATACTTTTTGTGTGCATATCACAAATAATATATATGAAGCTTGTGATATTTGAGTATAAAAATTTCTATGTCTATTTATAGTCCTGTATATTTTTCTAATATAATAATGGTGCCCAAAAATATCGTAAATGTTTAAAGTCCATTAAAACTTTTTATTTAATGGGTATATATTATCTCGTGCTGATTATCAGTAGCGCCTAACACATTGAATCTGTAAAAGATTTCTAACCAGCTGTGTGATGATGGAATATCGTCATCTCCAGTGGTTGAATTTCCAGCTGTTATGTGCTACTAATTAGAGATTAGTAGCAACGTTTTCATAAAAATGAGGCTGGTTTGAAATATTTTAAGCATCGTCAAAACCAATAAAATACCTTTTAAATATTTCTTTTATTAAATAAAAATCGTACTTTCATATTGTGGTTTCTTCAAATATAGTTTTTCAAATTTTAAAGATAGTTTTTGGACACTTTACATTTATCTCTGTGCACTAACTAAATCCACATAATGCTTCTAAAACATCACACATTTGATATTAAATTACTAAAATGCTAAACATTAAAGTAGTGATTTACGATCATTTGAATACATTCAATCATTCGGCTAACATAAGTGATGTTAATATTTGACTTAAAAGTTTCCACATAGTGATTGTACTAAAATAGAAAATACTTTGGGTACTTACGTATTAACGGTACCTTGGCGACAGTTGCGCCAATAAAGAGCATACGTGCCAACCGCAGCTACAGATTTGGCGGTTTTTAAGTGGCTCTAATCTATTCTATTGGTTTGGTAACCTTAGTAGCTGTTAGATTGGCGATACTTAAAAAACCGCCAAGATCTGTCGCCAAGGTACCGTTAATACGTAAGTACCATACTTTGTGATATAAAATTATACAAATGAAAATTGTGATATGATGATTTGTGCAGATAAAAGTTTCTATTGTTTAAACTAAAAACAATGTACATTCTATAAGAATGTTTAAATCCAACACCAATTAATCCAAATGAGAAACTACTTAATGTTTTAGAAATACTCTACATTAGATTTCTAATTAATGATATATGAAACACTGAATTTCACATCTTAACATTCAATTACTAGCTAATATGACCTGGTCTATAATTGCAAAAGTTTATTTTTAGTTTCCTCAGTAGTTCTCAAACTGCGAGTCGCTGAGAAGGAGAGGTGAAAATAAAATGGTCATTCATGGAATAATCCATACTGACAGAAATTGAATCACTTTTAGTTTGAAGAAAATAACGAATGAAACAATAAATAAGTGAAGAAATTAGCAAAAAATAGTATGGGATAATTTGTTGATTGAAGAAAACATTAATTATCATGAATTTCTAACTTGCTAATTAATAAAAGAAAAAACCGATTTTAAATCAAAATAATAATAATAATTCATTATTCTTTTTTCAACAGCATATATTTGATAAAAATGCTTTTTTTATGTCACTAAAATCACAAATAAAAAACATTTTTCAATAACCTGATAAATTAATATAAAGCACTAGTTGTTATTCCTTGCAATATATCTCATTTTGCTTTGACTAATTCTGAAATTCTTATGAATTATTCTTATTATTATTCTTACTTTCGAAATTCTTAAAAATGAGTAGTTCTGAAATTCTTTGTTTTAGTTTAAAGAAAGATTGTACTGTGTATACATGAATGACAAAAAAAAAAAAAAAAATAAATAAATAAAGTAATGTGGAATTGTTAAATTTAAGAATGAAATTTTGATTTTTTTCTTCATTATGTGGGTTAAATTGTTTTAGCTTAAAAGTATCAAAAACTGATTGCAAAAGCTCATGCAATAAAAGTAATCAATAATTCAGGAATTTATACATTTTAATGAAGTTTATGAAAATGATGGCGCCGAAAATTGCAACGACATAAAATAGAACAGTACGAAATTGGTAGCTAAATACTGAATGGGTTTTATTGAAAATTTTGACTGTTAAATAAGATTTTAGTATTTACTAGAATTTTAACTATCGTGTGATTTCTAAACTTTAATTTTTAATAACATTAATGAACAGTACCGTAGTCAATTTAATCTTTTAAAAAACATCATTCAAAGAAAGCGTGATGTTCATGAAAATAAATTAAACTATCATTTGACTTTATATATTCATTCCATTATAGGAATAAATTACAAAACATGTCCACATAAGTTGAAACTCTTAAGTGCTTTTAAATAATTTTCTTTTAATTATTTTGTTCTTGTCGTTGTATTTCATTTTAATTTTTTTAGTCTTTATCATCATTATTGTTTCTATCAAAAAAATGAATTTAACTTTCTTCCGACTTTGCTTCAAGTTTGTCTTTACATGACAATTGGGTTTCAAATCAAACAGTTGAACAGTAGAATATGTGAAACAGTATGTCATATTGTATTGTGCTTTGGAATGCAATCGACCAAAGAATTCTTTTCATACAAATATTCAATATCAGATGGATATTCGAAATTTTTATTTTTTATTTTCACCCACAGGTATTTTAAAATGAAAGCTTGGTTTTACATAATATCAGTAACAGAATTTTTGCATCAATATCTTTCCAGGTATATCGGTTTCCATGACAATTATTCATTTTGCTTGTGTGTAAAGCTCTTAAAATGGTTTCTGGGAAAATCGGATATTATTCCGGTCTTTTTTTTTTTTTTTTAAGAAAATCAAAACAGGTGAACATATATTTAATAATAGTGACAATGTGTGAATACTTTAATTATTAGATATATTTGCAGGCTATTGCCATAGATATCGTTAAAATTGCTCCTCTAGAGCCTTTGGTAGAAATTTGGTCAGTTAACATTTAAACCCATTCCTTGTGTTTATGCAGACATGTTCGAGATTCGAACAGAATACGCAATAAAAAATATGTATGCGAAGTGGAAAATCAAAGCTTTGATGCTTTTCCATTGATTGATTTATCAGAAACAAATATATTTTTTTGGTAAAATAATAGAATATTTTTATAGAATAAAAAAACTTGCTCTAGGCAATTCAAATTCACTAATTTGCAAACCAAATTCACTAATTTGCAAACCAAATTCACCTTCTTGCAAATCAAATTCTCCCTTTCAAAATTAGGGTTTAATTTGTTTGTTATTACTTATACATGCTTATGCATGCTTATATAGGAATATGTACGTTTAAATATGCATTTGCCTATAGGAAGTGATGTACGGGTATGGGTAAAGACTGTATGATTACATATGCATGAGGATATATAGTACATATGCTAACCTGTATTTTTTTCAATAAACTTGATTATGTGCGCATCTTCAGCTACAAGTGCATATTTACTTACGTATGTATGCAAATGCATTTGCATGCCTATATGTATGCTTGTAACCATGTGTGAACCATATGCGAATGAGTATTTACCGTTGTCTGTGCATGTATACGTATGTGCACGTGTATGGGTAAATGTGAGTATATATATATACACTCAAGAGCCAAAAGATTATGACCCCTACATTTTGTAATGAACTCGCCTGGATGACGTGGAAGGCACGTGATCAGGTGGAAGTGGTATTTAACTGCTGCTGGAGAGTCTGAAGAATCATTCTTTCACTTCTGTGTGCGATGGGAAAGGTTGCGGATCTAAGCGACTTTGATAGAGGAGCAGATTGTAATGGCTCGAAGGCTCGGAACAAGTATTTCCCAAACTGCACGACTCGTGGGTTGTTCGCGATCTACAGTTGTTAGTTCTTATGCAAAGTGGATGAATGACGGTGAAACCAGCAGTACACGACATGGTGTTGGACATCCACACGCTATCAAAAAAAAAAAGGTCGTCGGAGACTGTCTCGCATGGTGAAGCAAAACCAGAGCCAGACAGTGGCTCAGCCCAATACAATGCAGGGCCAAGTAGAATAGTATCGGAGCACACTGTTCAGCGGACACTGTTGGATATGGGGCTACGCAGCAAACGTAACACTCATGTGCCTTTCCTGACCAAGCGTCATCGCCAACTGCACCTGCGCTGGGCCCGGGAACATCGTGACTGGTTCCATGGATCAGTGGGAGAGAGTTGCTTGGTCAGATGAATCACGGTTTGTCATTCATCACGCCGATGGCCGTGTCAGGATACGCCGTCTTCCAGGCGAACAGTTGCTCCATCAATGTATAGTAGGCCCTGAGTACAGTTCACTCCAAGGTCGGCGATTTTCTCGAGTCTACGTTTAATCTAATTGCCTGATCTGCGATGCCAGACCTTAATTTTCACATGTCAGGAAACACGAAACCACAAGGGGGGTTTGGAAATAGGCAGAGTCTCTGGTCTATTCAGTCACTTCAAAGAAAAACGAGTCACTGAACAACGAGTCTGGTCGACTAGTCGCAGAATTCTCTCTTCTTCACCAAAAGTCTCCTTCTAAGACAATCCGTCAAGAGGAAGGGGAGTCAACTTCCCTCACTTCTCTTTGGAGTAGACATTTCTCAACTCTTGGTCTATCCCCAATCATGATGGAACAACTCATGGTATATCAATTGGTTGATATTCAATCTGTACTTGATTCGACCTGTGAAGGTCGCACAAACATTTGCTAATTTCGTGAGTCTCATTATGTATGATACCGAATATCTGCTATCAGATTTCAGTCATTAGTACAAAACATTATTAGAGAAAACAGAGTAATGCATTATTTAGAGTAGGGCTAAGCCATATTTGTTAATATCATTATAAAACAATTCCAGCAATAAAAAAAAATTATTTTAACAATTATCCAATCAGTAGCTATTTGTTTGAAATTTTTTGTGAAAACTAGTCTTCATCTACCAATCTATCAGATGTGATATTTTTCACATATTCGAATTTTTATTAGTTGCAAATGCAGGAGATTTAATGAAGCAGCTTGACATTTTGAAATATAAAATATCTATTAGAAGTAGATTATATTGCCACAGAATTTTTATATCAATATTTGCAATCGTAATCAATTAATCAAATCTTTTTGCATAGTTATTTTTATAATTATTAAATCTTCAGTTTTAATTTTTTGATTTTTTGAAAATTTACTTCAAATTTGCATACTTAATGTAAACTTATTTAATGCAATTAAATGCAAGTCTCTATTTTAATCGTTTATATGAATGAAAACTGCATTTTACTTAGCTTTTTATTACTAAACTTAGCTTAAAATAGTTTTATGATCACGTTTTGATCATCTTTGTTCACATGTTGGCTGATTGGAAAATAAAACCCTTCAAGTGTGTGTACATTTCCTTCTTTTTTCTCTCTTTTTATTATTATTATTATATTAAAAAAGAAACCCTTGAAGAACTTTTTTTTTTTTTTCTCCATTCCCATTGATTTAAGACTTTGTCGCCAAAACCAGTTCTAAAAAGTAAATTTGTGACAAATTTTTTTTTTTTTTTTTTGAAAAACATCCTACCGGAAATTAAAAAAATCGAATCACAGTAAGCACATCCGTTATTTATTGAAGCTTATTATCGAATCCTTACAAAATTGTTTTATTATTCCATCTAAATTAGTTTTTCCTGAAACCTCCAATGCTAGTTGTATAAAGACAAGGCTGAATTTACATAAGAATTCAGTCTTGTGCGAACTAGTTTCATGTATTATTTATTTCAGATACTCATTTTCTTCGCTGCTCGCTTCATCATATATCCATTTTATTTTTAAAAATATAGCTGTTAATTCTTAGAAAGATTTTCATATTTTGAGCAAAGAATAAAATGTAATCCAGCTTTAGTACAATAAAAAAAGTAAATATTAAAATATTAGAAAAGTATTTAATACAATGTTTTACATTTTAAAGCAGGCATGAAGATCACATCCTGGTTATTCAATTAAGTGCTAGTCTAGATGCAAGATTCCTATTTTTTATTTCTAGATATTGTCTCGAAATTGTTCCTTTTAAAATTTCTCCAAAAGAAGCATATGTGATAATTGCTAGGTAATTGAGTGAAATATTTAAGCCTGCTAGGATCAGTTAATATTTGTCAACCAACATTTTAAAACATGAACTATATATATATATATGAATATAAATGTAATATATGCGTGAATACCTGCATGCATGTTTGTATGCTTTTGTGCAAGTTTATGCGCACGATTGTATGTGAATATTTATCCGTGTAGGTTTCTGCATGGGATTGTATATGAATATGTGTGTAGCTTTGTGCATATCATTGTACGTGTATGTGTATGTTTGTGTGCATGTATATTAGTGCGTGCGTATGTGTGTATGTATATATCTGTGTTTGTGTGTGTATGCTTTTGTGTGTATGTATGTATCTGTGTTCGTGTGTGTATGCATTTGTGTGCCAATGTGAACATGTGTGTATGCATTTGTGTGCCAATGTGAACATGTGTGTGTATATGTGTTCCCATGTATGTGTGAATGTGTGCATATGCTCATGTGTATATATGTATGCATTTGTGTATGTATATATATGTATGCATTTGTGTATGTATGTGTATATATGAGTGAGTATGTGAGTGTGCATGTATGTGTGTATGCATGTATGTATGTATATGCGTGAAATATGCATATGCGTATATATATATACATGTATGTGCATATGCGTGTATGTATGTATATATGAGTTTGCATGTGCTCATGTATGTATGTAAGTGTGGAAACATGTTTATGCATGAGTGTGCTTGTGATATGTGGATATGTATGCTTATAGGTTTGTTCGTGCGATTGTATGAGGATATGTTACGTGTGACTTTTCGAACGTGCTGTGCATGTGTGTACGTTAGTAAAACATCTCTGATTTTAGAAAAGTTGGAAACCTCTCTTTTAAGCTTACATGATTATTTTCTACTCTTAATTAGCTTCTTACAATCTGAAAAAACAATTGTGCCCCCTTTTCCTATGGAATGACACGAAAATACATCATAATAATTATCCCTTTCAGTTTAAATAAACTGATGAAGTAATAACTCATGTGTGATCAGCAATTTCCGATGGAAAAACGCAATAAAATGGCACTGGCACAATAAGTGGCAAAGTCGGATATAGAAAAATGAATCAAAATTTGGAAACTTAATAAATATATCAATAGAAAATAAACATAACGTTAGCAGAAAAAGCGATTGCAAACATTAATTATTTTAAGAATGAATGAATTCTCATTAAAAGAAAGTGTTGTGCTTTGCGGAAACTTAAAAGTGCTGTGACAATAATTAAAAAGCTAACACCGACTTACGATCATTATGAGAGATATTAGTCGTCCATCGTTTGACTTCCATCTGTGGTGGAATCTCCTGCCAAAGGATCTTCGTTAAGCAGGTCGTAGCGAAAAGGTATGTGTGCAATTATACAAATGACGTTGGTAAGAGTCATGATGTAGTTCTTTGCCATTATCAGGGTCTCGAGCTTGGAGCGATCCCTTGAACCCATGTTTTCAGGAAGGACATCTTGGAGGGAATGGAAAGCATGAATCATAGTTTGGTTTCGTTCTCTCTCTCTTTCGTTGGATGCCAGTCTCCTGAGCTGTTTATTTGCTCGTCTTGGTCTAGAAAAGTTAAAACAGAAGTTATAAATCTGTCTTAACGAAATTTTTCTGTTCTTTTTTTAACATGACATAGAGTGGAATGTTGTTAGACTTTTTTTTTCCCCGCTCTGCGTCATTTTGTTGTACTTTGGGCTAATTACACCGGGACCTACTGTTAAACGTACCACTAACAAGCATCCATGCCACCGCCAAGATTCGAACTTAAAGCCTATGGTGTCAAAGGCCAGAGCGCTTGCCAATTGGCCATCAGGTTGCAGGAATATTGTTAGAAGCTAAGAGATTCTTTCTTTTAATTTATTTTCTCAGATCCATTGTAGGATTTAATACTTTAAATATAAATATAGGAAAGAAGTTTAGATAAATCGGTACTATAAAAGATTAATTTCCTAACTTTTTTTTTGGTAACCAGATGGATGTCTCCAATAGGGTGGAATTCCCCAAATGTTACTTCTTGGTGAGTCGCAACTGTTTCTGAGCTCAATGATAAAATTTTCTTTCCTATTAGGATTCCAACCACTGTATAGTCATTGAAATTTCGGGCTCGGGTTTTCAAATAGAACTTCCTAAACACTCTTTTCACCAGATCCTGTAAAATACACCGTAAACTGGAAAAAAAATTCTTAGGGGGATCTATTTTTTCATTTCAATTAATCTTTTCCAATCGATTCATTTTATTCATAATTTTGTGTATATATTCTCTAATTACTAACTAACTAACTAACTCCCTGGCACTATAGCTCATGGTGGGCTAAGACTGTCTGCCTACTGACAGATTTGGAGGCTGGAGATGGTTTCTTTTGATAGCGTGGGATTGTCAGCCCAACGCTTTACAGTCATATTAGACCAAGATTTACAGATTAAAGTGGTTTCTGAACCACTTCAAACATCCATGGCACCGCCGGGACTTGAACCCTAAATCTTTTTTAATCACAGAATAGTATATTTTTAATGGATTTACTGATATGGCACTGATACTGAAATTATTTACGAATAGAAAAATGTTGATGAAATTCATTATGTTGTTGTTGTTTTTCTTATCCCACATAGTAGACATCTAGACCAAGCCCATGAACCGTGTAAGCTCATCGTTGAAGGGAAAGGGGCATCTTCTGTTGTGATGGAGCACCCGTAGGTAGAAGTCTCACTTGGCTCCATGACGCTGACTTTTTTACGTGGTGTAGTTGTCAGCCCTATGCCCTACAGTCATATTAGACTGGGACCTACGACTTAAAGTGGATTCCGAAACAGTACAAACATCCATGGCACCGCCGGGCTAATCACTTTGGTTATAACAAATTAAAATCAAACGGATTATTATAAATTTACTCTAAACTGGGAATCAGTCCGATTTGTGGTCTAATGGTAGATACATTTGTTTGATTTGTCGTTCTACGGTCATTTTGTACACACTTTGAACATACAGGGACCTATAGTTTAACGTGGATTGCACCACGCTAACAAACATCCATGCCCCAGTCAGGACTTGAACTTGAAGTTCCAAAGGCCAGAGCGCTAGCCAATTAGCCATCAGGTCGCAATACTTCACTTGTGTCCAGGAGATCGATTTACTGCCCCTCCCCCTGCATTGCAAGGACTACTTCGGCAGAGTGTGGATTTGGTGTTGATATGACAATGTGTTTCACATAGACATGGAGTGCATGTTAAAAGTTTTCAAGATTTTTCTCATGCACGACACATATATGTGAAAGACTTCAAGCCCTCCTGAAATTCATTCCCCCCTCCGTCTCTACTTATCAAGTCTCTCTCTTTGATGTGTGAAAGACTTTCTAAGTCCTCCTGAAATTCATCCGTCTCTATTTATAAAGTCTAAATATATATATATCTGTGAAAGTCTTTTTTAAGTCCTGATGAAATTCATTCGTCTCTACTTTTCAAGTCTAGATATATATGTGTGAAAGACTTTCTTTCTTAGTCCTCTTGAAATTCATTATCTCCCACCGTCTCTACTTATCAAGTCTAGATTGTGGTTACTAAGTGGACCATGAGATCGCTGATGAATATACAATTGTAGGAATTATTTAAAGAAACGTTATGTATGGGATTATACCTTCGCGATTTCTTTTGCTTTTTTGGCTGCCCTTTTGGCGCGTTTCTTCTTCTTCGGGACCATTTCAGCGTCGCTCGTTGAATCTCTCTCTGTCGTCGGTTCGATTTTAGAGGATGAATCCGTGTCTTCCTTCGTGGGAGAAAACATCTTTCTTCGCTCGATTCGTTCTCTGTCTCAGATTCTAAGGCGAATGCGGGATCCATACGCCACGCGGAGGGTCCACGCACCAAGCATGCGGGTCGACTTGAAATGAAAAGTCTGCCTCTAAATCAACCATGAGCAACTCGTCGAACATGGAGTCATACTCGAATTTGAAAGTTTCACGATCAAAACTGGATTCTAAATCCATTTATATCCTTGGATTAAAAGCAAACCTGAAAAAACAAAAACAAAACAAAAAAAAAAAAAAATCAGACAGCAAAACTTTGAGATTATTGTTAGTCGTTATTATTTTACTGGTTTTTGTCATGTTTGGTTAATGTTATTTTTTCAGTTCCTTCTATTAGCTCACACTCTCCCTATATATATCTTGTTCAAATTTTCAATCGTTAAATAAAATACTTTTTATTCATCCACTCAAGTTCAAATACATTTTTGTTGAACTTGTAGTGAATGACACTGGATGTTAATACAGTTTTTTCAAATATTAATTCAGTAATTATAATTTAATTAATTAATTTTTACTTTTTTTTTTAGATTTAAGTTGCATATAGATAATAATATGCCAATAGATGGAGCCAGATAAACTTAAAAAAGAATGAATATTATTTATAAAGGACTTTCAGCAAAATAGTGAAAAAAAAAGAATTGAATTGACTTACAAAAAATTTTTTTTATATTACTTGTTATGTCTTATATTAGTAATAACTATATATATAGATATATATTTCGAACGGCTAAAAAATTTATAAATTCAGTCAACGTTCAACACGATTTTAATCGAATTTATAGCTCAACTAGTGACCTAGTAGTAACGCGCACAGTTAATGTGCAGAAGAACTCAGGTTCAAATTCGCAGCTGGCGTTTGTTGCAGTCACTGATTTCAGAAATGATGAAAATCGATAGCGATTATATAACGTCTGTAAAAACCGTTTCGTGAAGATAATTAGTTTTTCTGATGGGAATTTTCTGATTTTCTCGGTTACGGACGAGAGTTCCTGGAAGGTTCAGCCTCCAGTCAGGCTGACATTTCTACCCCGTAAAAAGGAAATATCTCTTGTCTAGAAATTTGCCAGTAGGCAGACGGCCACTGGGAGTAGGGCTGTTGCACTACTGATGATGGTGATTATGTTAAATTTAAAAACAAGTGCATAGTTTTACCTTATTTGCAATTAATTTATAATAATCATTCAACTAAAGACTCGAAAAAATATTTTTCGATAAAACATTAATTTACAAAGAGATTTAAGAAAAGAAAAAAATAACATAAATAAAGGAAATCATTTATTTCTATATTATTCAAAAAAAAATTCATAACTTATTTATAATATAAATATAATCATTTCTGTAACTAATCATATAAAGATGTATATAAATCCGATTTTCTAATCGTATTTGACATCAAAAATTATATTTCGTACTTTTTTAAAAAATTTTTTTGTAAAAGCATTTTTGAGGAATCAACAACCAGACTTGCGGAGAAAAAAAAAAAACTGATATTGCTGTTAAAACTGATAATATTACATTTTTTTCTGATATCAAAAGTTCAAAACAAGTTTAAATGCAGCAAAACGTAAACACCATAAGCCTTTATTGCACAAGATGCATAAAATAATATCTGGAGTACAGAGGAAAAGGCCTTCTTTAAGTGAATCAGAAGAACCAATAATTGATATTATTGTACCTGACAATCAGCTATATCCGACTAAATTGCTTTTAGGGAAGCAAGACAAGTAAAAGACGAATTGGAGAAGTGAAACTCGTAATATTTTTCTGAGCTCGAGAACAATTTCCAAAATAAATTACCAGATGCAAGATCTGATTCTCAGGACAACAAAGGAACTCTCTTTCGTTGATTTGTTTGTAACTTTTTATTTTCATATTATTTTTTTCCTCTTTCATTTGTGTCTTTTAAATGTTGTTTCAGATTTTTGTTCTTTTATTTCCCACCACTGTTATAGTTTTTTTAAAAAAAATAGTGTATTTATCTCGTATTGTAATATAAACTTTTGATCAGTCATAAATTATTACATTCATATTTTAACATGGTACAGTTAATTTGATATTAAACTGTAAACACCCTGAAGGACAGGATTTGAATTCATACTGAAATTTGTTGTTGTTGAAAGTTCTTTACCTTTGTTGAGAGTTCTAAGATTTTCTTAAGAACCTTTCGTTTGAGGACATTTTTATTCTTGTACATTCTTGAACATCTTGTTCAATAATGTATACCACAAATAGTCCACTAGGATCAATTAATTTCATAATAAACTGTAAGCACATACATGAAAATTTAAGTTGAAATTTGTCCTTTTGTTGAAAGTTCTAAGAATTTCTCAAGAACCTTTTTATTTGAGGACATTTTTATTTTGTACATCGGTGAACCGTTCAACAAATTCAACTAATTTGATATTAAACTGTAAGCACATATATGAAAGGGGGGATATGAAATCACGTCAAAATTTGCCCTTCTATGGAAAGTTCTAAGAATTTCTCAAGAGCCTTTTATTTGAGGACATTTTTATTTTTGTACATCGGTGATAATAATGTATGCCGCAAATAATTTATCAAGTTCAATTAATTTGACAGTAAACGAGAGGAAGTACATCATAGCTAGCAAAACAGCACAAAGCCTAGATCTGCGCCTGATTGCCGATTGGTTAGCGCTCTGGCTTTTTTGTACCACAGGCTTCAGATTCGTATCCTGGCGGTGGCATGGATTGTGAGTAGTTCGGAATCCACGTTAAATTGTATGTTCCAGTCTAATTAGCAAGTGTAAACAATGACCGTAGAGCGACAAACCGAACTTGTACAGTGGCAGACATAGGAAGATTTTAACTGATGCCTTATCAATTGATGCATGCTATTCTCAGTAGAATCTATGGACGACACCATGGAGGCAATGTCAGAAACAGCGATTTTAAGTATTCATTGTTTTTGGGAGGAGGGGGGGGATTTGTGAGCCCTTTTTTTTTTTTTTCTCACAAAGGGACCTGGACAGTTGGAATTCCACTGTGTTTGGACAACATTGTGATCATAAATTGATTATTACTTTACGGAAGTAGTATTCGTCATATCAGTCATAAAAATTATTTCTAAGGTAAAATATTTTTCTGGTAGAAATTTCAGCATTTAAATTTTCTTTCGGATATTCCAATTTAATATATATTATTGATGATTAATCTGTGAAATCTTAAATGGTTCAGATAAGAGAGCCTATTAAAGAACGATCATTAAGAATCTTAACAATTGAAGCAACTGTAATGATTTTCAATGACGAATTAAAGTGCCAAATGTTGAACTCAATGGGAAAAAAAAATTACGAAGGCTAACTCTTAGTTCGATAATTGCATCAATTTGACAGATGCTACTTAATACCACAAACAATAATTGATTGGTGTAGTTTGTCGCTCTGCGGTAATTTTCTGCACATTTTGGGCTAACCAGACTGAGATCTACAGTTTAACGTGGATTCCGAACCACTAACAAACATTCGTGCCATTGCCAGGATTCGAACCTGAAGCCTGTGCTACCAAAAACCAGTCAATTGGCTATCGGGCGGCTTGTATATAGAGAAGAAAACACACAGTTATGACGCATTATATTAGATTGGCAAGAAATTAATTTCGGTTTTCACCATTTAAGTACATTGTAGAAACCAAGCGTACTTCCTCGCCAACCTAATACGAGAAACAAGATGAGTAACAGCCCAATATTTCACCAAAATTCTGAAATTTTATCGCTGGATACTTATAATTATTCCAACATGCGACAGCTAATTATGATATGTTTCTCGTGCCACCACAACGATAAAATGAAGCAAATTATTTGGTTTACAACTGTAAAAATATTCTTGGAATTACTTTTCCTTGTTTAAATACTTACAATATCATAATAGGATGAGCATTCTTTATAATAGCAAAAGAATGCTTTATTTTCCTTTTATTAAAAAAAAGCTTAATTTAATAAAAGGAAAATAAAGCATTCTTCTCCTCACCCTGAATGAGATGTGGCATTCTTTACCACATGCAAAAAAGCATTCTTTACCCCAAGCAAAGCAAAGAAGAATATACGAATAGAAGCCTACTTCCTAATTTTCGATAACATGTGCAAATTAGCAACAGCCCGTAAATAATAATTGAGAATTATACCATTGTTTCGGTAATAATCTAGGAATATACAATTCAACAGCTGACATACAGTGAGCCACAAAATTGAGTATACACCCCTAAAACTTTTAGACTTCTTCCAATTACAAATTAAATATTGATTTAAATAGATAATTTTTTTTTTTTATCCTAGATACTTTAACCTCTGCTTTACCATCCTATAATAACACAATTCTACAGTTAACTTATTTATTACGAAAAAGTTAAGCCATTCGGAGAAAAGATAGAAAAAAACCATGCCACAAAATTAAGTATACACTTCTTATATTTGTAAATTATGCCATCACTTTTTTTAGTTTCAAATTTTCTTTAAAGAGTTTCAAGAGTAGCTTCTGCTTATAACACGTGCTATTGCACTTCAACGCTTTTAAATAGCATGTTTTCTCATTAAAAATCGTAAAATGAGCTCTCGTAGAGAAACTACTGAATCTGAGCGTTTATTGGTTGTAAAATGGTCGAAAAGAGGGCAAATCTCTTCGAGAAATCGCTTTGTTGATTGGTGTAACTCATGGTTGTGTCCAAAAATACTACAGAAGTATAAAAAAACTGGATCTGTGGCCAATATTCCTGGAAGAGGACGTAAAGAAATACTGAGTACTACAGCGAAAGAGGAAGATCATTCACTCAGTAAAGAAAGGTCCGAGGGTGAGTGCCTCTAAACTAGCTTTATCGATGTCCTCTACAATCGGGAAAAAAAGTTCTCAGTTGAAACAATTCGACGTACCCTTCACCAATATGGGTTTCATGGCCGTACACCAATACGAAAGCCACTCATCAAGTATGTGAATAGACAAAAGAGAGTTATTTTCGCCAAAGAACATCGTTTAAAGCCTATTTCTTTCTGGAACACTGTAATATTTTCTGATGAAAGTAAGTTTAATCTTTACGGAAGCGATGGACGATTTAAAATATGGAGAGAAGCTGGGAAATCACTGGCCCCTAAAAACACCATTAAGTCAGTCAAGTTCGGAGGAGGATCTGTCCTCGTTTGGGGTTGTATATCGGCTGGAGGAGTTGGAGAGCTCGCTTTTATTGATGGTATTATGGACAAACATGTATATTTGGGGATTATAAATGATAACTTGAAAAAAAGTGCCAGTAAGTTGGGGCTTGTGTCAAGCTTCATATTCCAGCAGGACAACGACCGCAAGCATACAGCGAAGATTGCGCAGTTATACTTGCTGTACCATTTCAAGAAGCAGTTACACACTCCAGCCCAGTCTCCAGACCTAAACGTCATCGAAAATTTGTGGTCGCAATTAGAGAAAGCTGTACATGAGCACGAAATCACAAGCAAGGAAGTTCTCAAAAGGTTCTGAGAGAAGAATGGGCTATAATTTCTGTTGAAACCACTAAACCACTAGTAGAATCTATGTCCAGAAGATTACAAGCTGTAATTCAAGCAAAAGGTTATGCAACAAAATATTAATTTGTACGTTAAAAGGAAATTAATAAAGGTGTATACTTATTTTTGTGGTGTTGTTTTTCCTCTCGTCTCAGATCTTTTATTTTTTTTCGTAAAAAAAATAAATAAAAATTTTATAAGTATGGTACGGTAAAGCATAGACTAAAGTATATAAGGTAAAAAATTCAATCATCTTAAAGCAATATTTAATTTGTAATTGCAAAAAGTCTCTAAGTTTCTAAGGTGTATACTCAATTTTGTGGCCCACTGTAGGTACACATGATTTTTTTAAAATACTTTTTCAGATGCATTAATGAAGTTTAGCAGTATAAACAATGGATATTAATATTATTTCCATTTGAAAAAACTATATTCATAAGAGTTAAAAGAAATATTTGTTTCCTAATAGGACAGTGCTTTGAAGTGTACGAATATTATATTATATGATTATACGACTGTATAAGATAAATGATGTTTATAATGATTTGAAATATCAATAAATTTAATTCACCTAATACACTTATGGAGTAATTTGAAGAATATTACAAATGAAACTTTCAATAATGAATAAAATCAATTAAAACCAGCATAGATATTGAAATCAGGACTTCTTCTGAAGCATTGGTGCCTCATGAAGTGGAGCTTTTGTTTGTCGTTCTACGGTCATCTTGTGCACACGAGGGCTAAACAGTTTAAAGTGGATTCCGAACCACTTATAAACATCCATACCACCGCTAGGATTCGAACCTGAAGACTGTGGTACTAGTGGCCAGAGAGCTAGCCACTTGGCCGCCAGGCCGCATGGAGAGGGGGAGGCTGCATGCCGGTTAGCAGATTTCGAGACTGGAGATTTTTTTTTTTTTGTACAGGGTAGTGTTGTCAATCCTACGTCCAACAGTCATATTAGACGGGTATTTACGGTTTACAGTGGAACCAAACCACTACTACTACTGCCGGACTCGAACCCGAAACCAGTGGCATTGACCGGTAGAGCGCTAGTCACTCCACCATCAGACCCCATTTAGAGTAGAACTACTCGTTTAATATAAAATTTTTTAAAGAGGATAGGGCAGGAGTGATAGCCCTTATCTTCCTTGGGCCACATCTGAAAGAAATATCGTTACATAGTAATTACTATGCCTCGAATCTCATATAATATGTGCTGCTTTACAATTATTTGTCGAGCAAAAAAATTAGTAATTAATGAATATTTATTAGCGACATTTTTTAATATGAATTTTAAAAAAATGTCACAGCATATTTGTTGCTGTGAAAATTAAATATTCTATTTTATTAAAATAACGTAACATATTTAATTATTTTTTAACATTTTTTTTTAAAATCATTAAATCTGTCAAACAGTTTTATTCAATGAAAGGAAAAATCAATTCGAAAATAAAAAAGAAAATGTAGATTGACATTTGATTATAAAAAAAAAATTCATTAATTTCATCATTTTTTAAGTATTTCATATTTTAAAAATTGAATAGAATATTTGCATAAAATTTCAATATTTTAACGAAATTTGCGATTTTATTTTGTTTCGTATTCTAACAGCGTAAAGGTTGATAGACAACTTTGCTTTAAGGGTTTTCTAAAAATAGCACAGGAAAATTTGATTAAAATACTCGTTCAATAAACTTTTTTTACCAAATGTACAACATTACTCATAAGGAAAAATTATTGAAAAGTGAAAACATTGTTGGGCCTGATGGCCGAGTGTCTGACTCTCGGAGCCACAGGTATCGGGTTCGAATCCCGGCGGTGCCATGGTTGTTTGTAGTGGTTCGGAATCCGCTTTAAACCGCAGGTTCCGGTCTAATATAACTGTAGAGCGTTGTGCTGACTGCTTGTTGTACTGACGTTGTGCTGACACGCCTACCCTGTAAAAGAAACCATCTCCTTTCCCGACAGCGGCCTGGTGGCCAAGCGGCTAGCGCTGGCCTTTTGGTATCCCAGGCTTCAGGTTCGAATCCTGGCGGTGGCATGGAGGTTTGTGAGTGGTTTGGAATCCACGTTAAACTGTAGGTCCCAGTCTGTTTAGCCCAAAGTGTGCACAAGATGACCGTAGAGCGACAAACCAAACCTTTCCCGAGATCTGTCAATAGGCAGACGACCTTGGTCCACCATGGAGCTGTTCCGCCAATGAAGAAGAAGAAAATAAGGAACGCAGTAGGAAACTTAGCTGTACTTAAAAGTATAATGATGAGAATTTGTTCAAAATCAGTACTTATATGGGAGGAAGACAAGCCTCACCTGCTGGTTTCCAAATAAAACCATTCAATTTAACATTTGATGAGATTTTCCCCATAAATTCTCAAGAAGTTTTTAAAATACAAATAATGTGTTTACTGATTCTTTTATTTCTTTAAATTATATCTAGAGAATACATACGACGCAATCCTTTAAGAATAGACAATTAATCTCTATTTCAACAGTTTAAATTAACACAAAATATCCAGGGTGATTAAAGTCCCACTTTCAAAATGCTGCAAAAAAAAGAACCACTCATCGCAATGAGTACAAATTTGAACTGAAGATTCTTGAAGAAAGGGGAAACCGTACGGCATCCAAAAAAGATCAACCGATTTTTCCCATCCAATTGGGTATGACTTTGCCGTGGTGGATGGGCTTTCCACTAACAGTGTCACAACTGTTGAATGACTTGGAAATCATTTTTTAGGCAAAAAAAAAAAAAAAAAAAAAAAACAGAAATAATCAAGCACACAGTTGGTTTAATGTGCAACTCATGCCAAATACGTTGTCATTTCGATTCAAAATATCCCTGGCATCCTAATTCATTTTCTTTATGCCACTTACAGCGCCATCTATTAATACACTTTGGAACTTTTTGATGCCTTACCATTTTCTCCTTCTTCACGTATCTTCAGTTGAAATTTGAGCTCATTGTGACGAGTGTTTTTTTTTTTTACAACATTTTGAAAGTGGGACTTTAATTATAATCATTCTGTACTTTCTGTTGTTAACATACGAATATTCAAATTTGAGGCATTTTCAATCGCCACCGTTTAAAATTTCAGAAGAAAATTATATAATACCTTTTCCAAGTAATCTGGTATAAAGTAATTCATTCAAAACTGTCATCCCTAGAGACTTTAGTATACGAATCACTTACGTCACTTAGTAAAAAAAGAAAATTACTTGGATCAGCAGATAAACAAAGTAGTTTGGTTTTTAAAGAATACAATTCTTTTAATCTGCTTTTAAAGATTGTGAATTACACAAAAATCTCCTTTTAAAGATATTAAATGGCATTTCAATTTCCTTTTATATATAATTTTTAAATATATGATAAAATTTAATATTATAAGTTCAATTTTACTTAAGCTTTAAATGTTATTTTAAGAAAAGGACCTTGATGTAATATGCTTTGCATTCGAAAAACGCCATTATTATTTTTTTATTCATTTTAAAACTGAACTGTTAATTTAAACATACATAACTGTTGAATTTAAAAATGTTTTTTTCAGTATTTTGTCAATCTCATTTACAATATTCGAAGAAGTATTCACATTCATGTTTAATACAACAATCAAATAGAAAATGTGTTGACATTTACTTTTCTTAACAAATTTTATTTTAAATGCACTTTGTTTTTTTTTTATGCTAAGCAATTTCGAGAAAACTCAAAAAGATAAGAATTCAATAAAAATGTAATGCACGTTATTGCAGAAAATCGAAGACAATAGAATTTTAAAGCTTAAATGTCAACTACGGTCAACATTAAAGGATAAATATAATATGTATTTACGCAGTTGATTTTGTAAATGCAATTTTCCTTTTTACATTTCGACGAAAAGTTTATTTGTTCATCTTTCACGCCCTCAGAATGATGAGTATATTTTTCAAAAGGTAATCATTCATGGCCTGAAGCTGTGTTTCTAGATTATTTGGTACATCAATAAAAAGATTTCTATTTCTATTGTTGAATATTTAGTC
Source organism: Caerostris extrusa (assembly GCA_021605095.1). Classification (NCBI taxonomy): domain Eukaryota; kingdom Metazoa; phylum Arthropoda; class Arachnida; order Araneae; family Araneidae; genus Caerostris; species Caerostris extrusa. The sequence continues at coordinate 56,950 of BPLR01005890.1, forward strand.
ATTGCTATGCATACAACTTTTTTTTTCTAATGCAGCTGGCAAACATTTAGACAGCTTGGTCTTGGATGCTTTAAGGCTGCCCTGCACAGACGTTACTCACTTTGCATTACCCAGGGGGCGCGTGTAACTTTGAAGATAAGCTACGGACGCGGAGTAACAACGCTCCCGCAACGCTCTCCGATCCTATTAAGACCGGGATCTACGGTTTTTAAAGTGGATTCCGAACCACTACAAACATTCATGGCACACCCGAGATTCGAACCCGAAACCTGTGGTACCAAGCGCCAGACACTCGGCTATTCAGGCTCATACAACTATAAATAATAATATTCTGAATTATTTGAGATAAAAAAAAAATTTAATACTAATACATTGCTTAAAATAAAATAAATTGATATGTTATTATTGATATTATGATATTTATTGATCAAAAAGATTGAAGGTTGTCATCCTCAGTGGTGCAACAGCCCCATGATCGGCAAGACCGTCTGCCTGCTGTTAAATTTCGAGACAGGTTTGGTTTGTCGTTCTACGGTTATCTTGTACACACGAGGGCTAAACAGACCGTAACCTACAGTTTAAAGTAGATTCGAACCACTACAAATATCCATATCCCCCAGGGATTCTAACTCAAAACCTGTGGCACTGAGAGCTAGTCATTCGGCCATCGGGAGCCTAATAACAGAGTGACTAGAGCTCTGGCTCTCGGTACCACAGATTTCTGGTTCCAGACTCGGCGGTGCCATGGATGTTTGTAGTGGTTCAGAATCCACTTTAAGCCGTAGGTCCCGGTCTTATGTGACCGTAGAGCGCCACAGAGCCCTATAAGACTTTTCACCCACATCATTCCTAAACTGTAAAAAGGAGCAACTGCGGCTCTAGGCACAGTGATGTGGTGTGGTGTGGTGTGGTGTAGTAGTAGTAGTCATTCTGCCATCAGGGCCATTCAGTGGCCTAGTTAATCTAATATTTAGTTAATAAACTTTTGATACATCAATAAAATACAAGAAAACTCCAAACTGTTTGAAAAAGAAAACAATTGCACGAAAGAAACAAAAGAAGCATTGTTTATTATGATAACAGTTGATAATATTTTATCTTCTGCCTCTATTACTCTTCATGATGCTCATTCAGTTGCTTGCAAATGGAAAAAAAAAAAATACCAAATGAAATGTATCTTTATTTCTACCAACACATGTGTTCTTCATTTACGCAACAGCTCCATGGTGGATCAAGGTCGTCTGCCATCATTTCGGACTTTATGGAATAACGCACCCAGATTTGCGGATCATATCGAAGTAAAAACCGAAAAATTCCCACCAGGCACCATCGATATGAGACGCTTTATACACACACTGTCACCATCGAGTAATCCTGTTTCTGAAAACAATGACTGCAACAGACGTCTCTGTCCGGAGGATTCGGAAGCAAATAAACGTTAAATAATCAAAATATGTTAAAAAAAGTTATGTAATGAAAAATATTGTTATAAATATGTTAAAAAGTTATGTAATGAAAAACATGTTAAAAAGTCATGTAATGAAAAAGACGTTAAAAATGTTATGTAATGAAAAATATGTTATAAATATGTTAAAAAGTTTGTAATGAAAAAATACGTTAAAAAAGTTATGTAATGAAAAATACGTTAAAAAAGTTATGTAAAAAATACGTTAAAAAAGTTATGTAATGAAAAAATGTTATATGTTATAAAGTTATGTAATGAAAAATATGTTATGTAATGAAAAAATATGTTAAAAAGTTATGTAATAAAATATGTTATAAATATGTTAAAAAGTTATGTAATGAAAAAAATATGTTATAAATATGTTAAAAAGTTATGTAATGAAAAAAATATGTTAAAAAGTTATGTAATGAAAAATATGTTATAAAATGTTAAAAAATGTAATGAAAAATATGTTAAAAAAGTTATGTAATGAAAAATATGTTAAAAAAGTCAAAAAGTTAAAGAAAAATATGTTAAAAAGTTATGTAATGAAAAAATATGTTAAAAAAGTTAATGAAAAATATGTTAAAAGTTTATAATGAAAAATATGTTAAAAAAGTTACACAATGAAAAATGTTATATTATAAATATGTTATAAAAAATTTACACAATGAAAAATATGTTAAAAAGTTATGTAATGAAAAATATGTTAAAAATGTTATGTAATGAAAAATATGTTAAAAAGTTATGAAATGATAAATATGTTAAAAAGTTATGTAATGAAAAATATGTTAAAAAAATTACGTAATGAAAAATTTGTTAAAACGTTATGTAATGAAAAATGTTATAAATATGTTTAAAAAGTTATGTAATGAAAAATATGCTAAAAAAGGTTACGTAATAAAAAATATGTTAAAAAGTTATGTAATGAAAAATATGTTAAAAATGTGCTAAATTGTTAAAAAATAAAATACTAATTTCAAAACTATAAATAAATAGCAATCATCTAAGGATTCTCGTGAACTTGATCTTATAACATGTCGTAATGGAATTTTATGGACATTTTTTATAAAAAAACATGCAGTGAAATTATCCAAATAGTTTTAATCGAGTCTTATAGAATTAAATCCATAAGATCAGAGATAAAATTTTGTTACACAATATCAATGGATAATTACTTTTATGTCCCCAGGCACAAAATACATGGCGCTACTTAGCTCTGACATTTGGGCATTATTCTGAAAAAGAATTGTCAATGCCATTTGGTTTAAAATCCGGAACTTCTTGCTAATATAATCTACACCAGGATGGCCAACCCGCGGCCCGCCTTGAATATTTTTCCGGCCCGTGAGATTGATCACCCTTTTACAAAATATATTTATTTTATTATTGGCCAAAGTAGTGAAAAACAATGTATTAAAAAAATTACATTATGTGTGCATCCCTATATTCAAAAATGAACTATCAAAATGATGAGAAAAAATTAACTTTTAATTGATTTTAAAATAATATTCTTGCGAATATATGGCAGATATTGCCTGTTTTATTGATGAGTTTACAGTTATGAGTTCGCAGAATAATTAAATTATAGTCTGCGAACTCATGTGGTGCGCTTATCTTGGAACATCAAATTTAACAGGTTCTATGTTTCCCTTTAAGTGACGCATTGACCCTCCTAGATACGCACAGGTGATTGTTGATAGCAGAGGAAACCAGACTCTTAGTTCAAGTTGTTAGCGCTTTTGGTTCAACTTACAGCTGCGAATTTTTTTTTTTTCGAAAATGAAACTGCCGAAATACAAAATACGCTCAAACATCTGCAACACCCATTACGATGTGCAAATATACAAATTGAGATATTTACAAAAAAAGCTAACTGGTGGGCTGAAACGTTCGTAGGCTGACACATAGATGGCGCTACTAGTATTAAATCCATATAATTTTTAGTTAGCCCTAACCTTCAAACGACTTGTGTATAAATTTGACAGCTGTTGAACTATTAGTATGTGAGTTATAGCATTTTTAGTGAAGTTATAGAATTTTTTTTTTCATATGCAGTCCACTCGGCTGACTGTCGATTGGACTCCGGTGTGAAATGATGGAGCCATGTTTCATCCATTGTCACATATCGAAGCAAAAATTCGGGTTTATTACGATTGAACAGCTCAAACGCTGCTTAGAATCATCAATTCGTTGTTGTTTTCGGTCGATTGTGAGCTTTGGGCGTCCACTGCGTACATCGTCCTCGGTGCTCATTTCGCCTCGTTTAAATTAGCAAACCACTTCTCTACGGTTGATTTTCCTGGTGCAAAGTCCAAATAATGTTTATCAAGCCAAGTCTTGACTTCAATAGTATTTTTTTTTCTCCAAAAGCAATGCTTTATTAACACACGAGATTCCTTGTTATCCATTTTTTCAAACTAACAAAAGTTGCTTCACTAAAAATGCTATAACTCACATACTAATAGTGCAACAGCTGTCAAATTTATACACGTGTCTTTTGAAGGTGAGGGCTAACTAAAAATCATATGGATTTAATACTAGTAGCGCCATCTATGCCTGTGAACTTTTCAGCCCACCTGTTAAATGAAGGAGTGGAAAAACAAATATCGTATTAGTAAAATTAATATTTTTTAATGATTTCATTTTTTTTTATTTCGGTCATATTGATATATTTTTTATATTTCATTTTTAGTGTTATAAATTTATTTACAATGGGCGTTTAGTATCATTATTATTAAATTATCTCTGTTTACAAGTAAGAATAATAGTAAACACAATAAGTCATGTTTCAATTTGTCACTCCAAAAAAGTGTCTAAAGTGGGTCTAAATTTAACATGGAGGTATGTAATTTTATACACGGCCCGCGGAGTTGGGATGTATTTTCAAAGTGGCCCGCAAGATCATTTGGTTTGCCACCCTTGCCCTACACTAATGTGCGCATTACCACTGGGCACTAATCAGGCAATTATTATAGTATGCCTAGGGTAGATAGCGGGATACCGAATACCGGTATTTTGAGCCATTTGTACAATTTTGTAATACCGATATTTACAAGTTTAAATATCGGTTTTTCGGTATTTGCTAGAAATGTAGAAATCTTTTCTGTGAAATTCTTATTCTGATTTGTGAATTCTTATTCAGAATTCTTATCTAAAAACTAGAAATTCTTGTCTGTGAAAACAAGGTTGTAGTTGTGAAGAAAGTGTGTAATATTTCGATATTTTTAAATTGGTGAGTTTGGTAGTCACATTGTATTTGCATACCATACTTTTAGTTCAAAATATTTCAGAATATTTCAAAATTTTTGATTTATTATATTTAATAAATAATACCTCATAATAGTGAATAAGAATAACTTTAAAGAACATAAAAAGTCAGTTGATAATACTTCGGTTTGGTTTCATTATTTATATGATGAAAAGAATATGGTGGCACAATGTAAAAAATGTTCAAGAGTTATTAAAGTGAATGGAGGAAGTACAAGCGGACTCCATACACATTTAAAAACGAAACATGATACAAATTTGTTAAAGAGGAAGAATCTAATTGCGATGAAGATACAAACTTAAGCACAATTTCTAAGCCCAAGCCATCGGGCATTTTAGATTATTTTGAAAAAAAAATTGTAGGAAATCATAAGTAAAATGACAGCATCAGATTAAAAAATTTGTAATAGTACCACAAACTGAATAGTGATATGTACACTTTTTTGTGATTTAAATAAATAAAATGTTGCTTTACTTTTTGTGATTCTTTATATGCTGTTATAATTTATAAGTTACAAATTTTTTTTTGTGATATTTATATTCTCTAATAAAACTGGCAAATAAAACATAAAAAAAAAACACATGTGTTTTCTTTCTTTTCTAAAATTTCTACTACCGGTATTAAAACCGGTATCCCGGTATTGAGATATAAAAAATACCGAATACCGCTATTAAACTTTTGGTCCGGTATTGCAATCCCTACGCAAGTTTGTTGTTGATAGCACAGCAAATCAGACTCTTGGTTGAAGTTGTTAGCGCTTTTGATCCACTTACACCTGCTAATCGTTTTTTTTTTTTTTCTTACTAAAAGGAAATTAATCAAGCACAAAAGCACGCTCAAACATAACGGACGCTAACCTGCAACACCCATTATGATGTGCAAATACCAAATTCAGATCTATTTGCAAAAGTTAAGTGAAATAGTGGAGAAACAAATATCACACTAGTAAAATAAATATTTTTTAATGATTTCATTTTTTTATTTCGCTTATATTTACATATTTTTTACATTTCATTTTAGAATTACATATTTCTTTACAATGTGCGCTCAGTATCATTATTATTATATTATCTATGTTTACATGAATGAATAATAGTAATAACATTACATTTCAATTTTTAACTGCAAAAAATGTCTATAATGGGTCTAAATCTAACATGGAGATATATAATTTTATATGTGGCCCACCGAGTTAGGATGTATTTTCAAAGTGGCCCGCAAGATCATTTGCGTTTGCCACCCCTGTCCTACATTAATGCGCGCATAACCACTGGGCACTGATCAGACAGTTTTTATAGTATGCCCTATTATAATTAATCTAACATAATTATAATAATCCTCATATATATAACCACTTAAACAATTAAGTATTCCTTGACAATTAACATTTGTTTCAGGACACTGCACCCTGGTTTCAGCACTCTTTGTAACCATTAAAAGAGTTATAAATAATAATGTAATTGAATATATTCAGGTTTCCGATTATCAAAAAATTGAATCACTTAGTAAACTGGGCAAACTAAGCTAATACTTTAAAAGCCTTAAAACCTGAGATGTTTCGTAATTAAAACTCAGAGTTGTATGCGTATTTTTTTAATGAGATGAAGTAACTTGATAGGTAGTGTGTTGAGTTTCGGAGTAGAATACAAGAATCGGAAGCAGAACAGATGGCTCCCATATCTATCTGGTGATTAACCCGTTTTTCTGGAAGAGAAGGAAAAATGTTCAGACGCCGCCATTTTGAAAATTGTGGTAGCAAAATTTAAGTGGTATAAGCAGGATCAAATCAAAATAGTTGAACTTGCTACTAATTTTCATTTCAGCTACAAGTGATCTCATGATTAGGATCCTACAATAACATATTTTGCAGATTTTCTAATTTTCTAATGAAATATAAATTTAATTTTAATTGTAGAAAATATATTACGTTCAATTATTTTTTTAGCAACCATTCTCAGAGTAGGTAGTCTAAATTACAGACTAGAGTTCAGAAAAACTACAAAAGAGAACCTTTGTCATTCATTGAGATTATTTATCTAATGTGTTAATATTATTACAACCAAAACAATTAAACTTCCCAAAAAAAATACATAATGGACACAGAAAAAAAAATTATTTCACTATTTTAAAGTTAAATTTTAGCAGACAAACAAATACGTAAGTTAAAATGATCAATTTTTTTATATTAAAAAAAAAAAATTTCACTCTGTATGCTAGGTAAATAATAAATTAACGTATTTTTAAAGAGTTATATAAATATGTCTTTATGAGTGTTTAAAACATTTTAAAATTGCATCTGCCTGGCACGTGGCTCAGTGGCAACGCGCGTCGCTGATCAGCATTAAAGCGAAGGTTCAATTCGCTGGCGGCTTTGTTGTACACTCCGTTAGTTATTATCTTACTTCGTTAGTCGGATTACCAGGTGGGCGTTTTCCGGGTTTTCTCTTCTATGATATGCAAGTGTGGGTAGTTCTCAATAAAAAGTCCTCCTGGAAAGCACTGCCATCTTTCTTAGTGTAACGTAGTGAACTTAGACTTGGCTGCCCCCCCCCACTTTCCCACCTGCCATGAAACTACATGGTTTCTTGGACTTGGTCTAGATTTTTCTGTCTACCAAGTATGATAAGAAAATAACATTTCACCTTAATGATTAATATCACTAAAAAATTGACAAACTTCAGAATAATTAATATATATATACTTGGGGCCTGAATGGCCAGCGCTCTGGCGCTCGGTACCGCAGGTTTCGGGTTCGTATCCCGGCGGTGCCATGGATGTTGGTAGTGGTTCGGAATCCCCTTTAAACCGTATGTCCTGGTCTAATAGGATCATAGAGCGTTGCGGGGAATTGTTACTCCGCGTCCGTGGCTTATCTTCAAGTTACACGCGCCCCCAGGATAATGCAAAGTGAGTAACGTCTGTGCAGACCTTGCCTTAAGGCATCCAAGAATAAGCTGTCTAAGTGTTTGCGAGCTGCATTAGAAAGAAAAAAAAATATATATATACTTATATACACGTTTAAAAACTCTCGCAATCATCCCAGTTAGATACCGCAAGTATACAAGTTATTAGTCGTAATAAATCAACCAACCACTCGCTTAATGATCATATTATTATAAACAGTCACGATGCTCTATCACGTGATTCGATTTTTATAAAACAGGCAACACTGCCAAATAGTTCTACAATTTTATACTTTACTGACTCTAAACGGAATGTTATTCTGTCTATTCCATGCTACAATAATACATTTGATATATCTTTAGAAGGGATCCAGTTATCTAGTGGGCACATATAACACGGCTTATTACATACTGTGGGTATTTTCTTATCCCACTTGGTAGACAGCTACATCTAGATAAAGTTCGAGAACCCATGGGGTCTCATGGAAGGAGGAAAAGGAGCTATAGCTTCGGTTGTGATGGAGCACCCGTAGGTTGAAGTCAGACTTGGCTCAAGGACGCTGAAGAATGAGGGCTGCGCCTTCCAGGAGGACTTTTTAGGGGAATTAATCAACGTTTGCTTATCGTATGGGATAAAACCCGGGTAAACACCCACCAGGTAGTCCGACTATCGAGGCAAGATGCAGGACATCCCAAATGCATCGAAACAGTGTCTACAACAAGCCTCCAGCGGATTGAACCTCCCTCCTAATTGTCACCAGATGCGTTCATTGCCACTGAGCCACGAATCAGGTGGGCGTATTCCTTGTTAAAACTATCCGAAGAATGTAATAATAATAATATTATTATTATTATTATTTGGGGGGTTACACTATTTTCACACTATTTCGAAAAATTGTTTGAAATACAAGCATGCTTTTAAATATGTGGTATTTCTTGATAGAGATAAGCTTAAGATATTATTAATTCTAATTCCTGGTCGTTCTAAATGTTTTTCTTTCCCAGTATGGCTTCTTTCTTCATATATATGTATATATGTATATACATATATATATATATATATATATATATATATATATATATATATATATATATATATATATATATATATATATATATATATATATATATATATATATATATATATATACACAGAGAGAGAGAGAGAGGCAGAGAGTGAAAGAACGGAGAACAAGATTACGAAAAAAAGTTCTCTAAGAAATCTGCAAAAACCTTATAGAATTAATTATATTATGATATCTTAAGCATAGCTTTATCGAGAAATTTGTGCAGCGGATATGCAAAGTTTATGGTACTTTAAGTGTAAGTATGCCTTGATAAAGCTAAGCTTAAGGTATTTTAAGTAATTCTAATTCCTGGTGATGGTTTCTGCTAGTTTCCTAAATGTCTTTTTCTCTCGATTAGCTCTCTCTCTCTATCTTTATATATAAAGAGAGAAAGAAACAACCTCATAGTAACTAGGTAAACACTTTATAGAATTAAATTGTATTATATAGTATAGTACTTTAAAAATAAGTATTTCTTGATAAAGCTTAAGGTATTATAAGTACTTCTAATACCTGGTGGGTTTTGTTAGTATCCTAAATGTCTTTTTCCTCTTTCATCTCTCTCTCTATTTTTATATATATACACTTAAGAGTCAAAACATTATGACCACCCCTACATTTTGCAATGAACTCGCCTGGATGACGTGGAAGGCACGTGATCAGGTGGAAATGGTATTTAACTGCTGCTGGAGAGTCTGCATAATCATTCTTTCACTTACTTCTGTGTGTGATGGGAAAGGTTGCGGATCTACGCGACTTTGATAGAGGGCAGATTGTAATGGCTTGAAGGCTCGGAACAAGTATTTCCGAAACTGCACGACTCGTAGGTTGTTCGCGATCTACAGTTGTTAGTACTTATGCAAAGTGGATGAATGACGGTGAAACCAGCAGTAGACGACATGGTGTTGGACGCCCACACGCTATCAAAGAAAAGATCGTCGGAGACTGTCTCGCATGGTGAAGCAAAACCGGAGCCAGACAGTGGCTCAGCTGACAGTCCAACACAATGCAGGGCCAAGTAGAATAGTATCGGAGCACACTGTTCAGCGGACACTGTTGGATATGGGGATACGCAGCAAACGTCCCACTCGTATGCCTTTGCTGACCAAGCGCCATCGCCAACTGCGCCTGCACTGGGCCCGGGAACATCGCGACTGGTCCATGGATCAGTGGGAGAGAGTTGCCTGGTCAGAGGAATCACGGTTTGTCATTCATCACGCCAATGGCCGTGTCAGGTTACGCCGTCTTCCAGGCAAACAGTTGCTCCCTCAATGTAGAGTAGGTCATACACAGGCCGGTGGTGGCAGTATTATGCTTTGGGGGACGTTCTCTTGGGCGTCTCTGGGACCCGTGATTGTGGTAGAGCAGACCATGAATGCTACAGGGTATCTGAACATCATTGAGGACCAGTTGCACCCTTACATGGCCTCTGTTTTCCAGCAGGAAATGGAATGTTCCAACAGGACAACGCCCCTTGTCACAAGGCTAAATTTGTGTTGGAGTGGTTCCAGGAAAATGATCCTGAATTCCAGTTAATGTCCTGGCCGCCTAACTCACCGGATCCCAATCCAATAGAGCACATTTGGGATGTCCTGGGATGGCAGCTCAGAGTTCAAAGACCACCAATTCGCAATATCTCGGATTTGCGTGACCGTTGCTTAAACATCTGGTACAATCTGTCTCCGGCCATCTACCAAGGACTTGTGGCATCCATGCCAAGGCGGGTTGAAGCTGTGGTGCTCGCCAAAGGTGGGTCAACTCGTTATTGATAGGTGGTCATAATGTTTTGGCTCTTGAGTGTATATATATATATATATATATATATATATATATATATATATATATATATATAGAGAGAGAGAGAGAGAGAGAGAGAGAGAGAGAGAGAGAGAGAGAGATAGAGCTAAAGAGAGAGAGAGAACAAGATTACGAGAAAGAGAAGTTCTAAGAAATCTGCAAAAACCTTATAGAATTAATTATATTATAATATATAGAGAATAGCTTTATCAAAATTTCGTACAGCGGATATGGAAGGCTTATAGTATAAGAGTAAGTATGTCTTGATAAAGCTAAGCATAAGGTATCATAAGTAATTCCAATTCCTATTAGTTTCTACTAGTTTCCTAAGTGTCTTTTTCTCTCCTATTATTCTTTGTCTCTCTCTCTATCTATCTATCTTTATATATATATATAAAGAGAAAACAACCTTATAGGAAGCCAGGCTGAAACCTTATAGAATTTATTGTATTATTATATCTTAAGCATAGCTTTATCAAGACATTCATACTATTTCTTCTTTAATAAGTACTGCTGGTACTTTAAGGGGTATAGAAGGTTTATAGTACTTTGAAAGTAAGTATTTCTTCATAAAGCTTAAGATATATAAGTAATTCTTCCTGGTGGGTTTTGCTAGTTTCTTAAATGTCTTTTTTTCTCTGAAAGTGCTCGATCTGTATCTTTCTCTTAGAATTAGTAGAATTTCATACAGAAGATACAGAAGGCTTATAGTACTTTAAAAGTACAAATTTCTCGTTGATGCGAAGCTTAAGATATTATAAGTAATTCCAATTCCAAAGTGGTTTTTGCTAGTTTCCTAAATGTCTTTTTCTCTCCCGGTTAGCTCTCCATTATACATATTATATAATATATATATATCGGAAAGATTGGCTAACATTTAAGACAGTACTTCTCAAAATTACAAAATTTGAACTAATTGGCATATTATCTGATTTTGTCTTAACTTAAGGAATAATCTACACTTTTCTATCAATGGTGTCATTTATAGAATAGAATATGCAGTTGTGTGTCGTGATTTGCATTGGTCAATTATCTCTGGATCACAGACTTTCTGAATTAAACTAATTGCTCCTAAATAATGCAATAGTGTCGGTTTTGAACACCCCCTCAATAAGTGCTAGGTGCTTCATTTTTCTGCTGTAAACAAAGTTTTAAGTGTTCTTTGGGTGGTTTAATGAATAACTGCCAGCGGGCACCAAGAACTGTCAAGACTTTCTAACGAAGTCAGTTTAAAAGGGCTAGAAGCTAATGAACGATAAAGACGCATGATCTATTAGCAAGAATGAATTATCTGCGTATGGTTTCAGTTCTCCTGTAATTGCATTAATTGCTAGTAAATGGAGAGAATACATAAAATCTTTTTTTAAAGAAAGGTACTGAAGATTTATTTGGGAATTTTATTCGCACACTAACATTTAAAAAAATGAAATAGTAAAGTAAGTTTTTCAGTTGTTGATAAGGATATGATATGATATTTTTTTAAATAATTAAAGTGATGAAATATACTGATACATTAATGAATATATTTATTATTAAAATATAATTTCTATTCTAAATTATAAGCAAACTTTTGAGCTAACAGGTTACTTAAATTAATGCTTGATCCTTGTAATTTATCTGTAAATTTGTAATACAGTCTTTTTGTTAAGAAAATAATTTTTTTATTTTATGTTTTACGATTCTTTTTTAAATTGTGCCTTTAAACTTTAATGGATAATAATAAATTGAATTCCAAGATTCAACATACAGCGAGTAATTTTTTTCACCAATAGCCACTAGTACTATATTTTTTTTTAAAAAAAAACAAACTCAACTCATTACAAAAATTATATCCATTATGATTATAAAATTTATTATTTTTACTTAAGAAAATGATTGTTTAAATCTTTGATTATATTTTTATTGTATGGTTTGTAATATATATCTGTAAATTTATTTTACTAGATTTTGGAAGTATATTGTAAATTCAGGTAAGATTTAAGATGTATATGCGTAAATTTTTTTTTTACAAATTTGTAGGAAGCATACTGTAAATTTAGGTAGGTTTTGTAATATATGTGTGTAATTTTTTTTTTTTACCAATTTGTTGGAAGCATACTGTAAATTCAGGTAAGTAAATTCAGGTAAATGTGTTAATTTTTTTTACTAGTTTGTTGGATGCATACTGCAAATTCACTTATAACACAAATTAGGCGCCAGGATTGAAGTTGTTGGATAGCTATGAAACTTGGTGTGAAAGTTTGCGCCAAGCACATGTATAAATAATTAAAACTGCATCATGATTGTTTATTTTGTAAACCCAGCAGAGAGTGTAGATGATGCATCCAACATAGATCATACATAACAGCCCTGAAGTAGAGTGTTTACGTTTTATCTGCTGCTTATTGTTATTATTACGTTTTTATTGCCGTTTTATTATTGAAGATGCTCTTGCGCCCAGTCGAAGGAAAGTGACACGCTACGTCCTCAACTGGTGTGATGATGTGAGCAAAAAATATTGCCTACAAAACTCGTTGATTCTTTCTACAGCACCATGACAGTCTAGTGACACCCTTCAGCCACATGTGCTGCCTGCCAAGACAAGTTGTTGCAAAGTATCTAGTACTCTTTCTCGATAGTGATGCACTTCGTTGGCCCACAAGATCACCAGATTTCTCACCAACAGGAAATCTGTGAGATAACCTGGGCCAATTCCGAAAGTGAGTGGTATGAGTATAGTTTTGAGTTTTATAATACGGTATGAGTTTAGTGGACTTAAGGGTCCTCTTCTAGTAATTGTAGAGTGAGATATTACCGGAGAGCATTAGAAATTTGTATACCTCAATGTCCCACCATATTACTTCTTGTATTCAAGTCATAGTAGATGTAAACCAATGAGGGACGACAACGAGAAGGGGAGGGGATATCTCATGGGGTTTTTTCTGCAATAAATGATTTTTTTGCTTTCATTTAATAATCACTTATTTATATTAATGTAGCATTATTTCTAGAGCAGAGGAACAAAAGGTTAGTTCTCCAATGGATATCTAGCCACTGCGGTATATACGGTAACGAGCAGGCTGATTTCCTTTCTCGAAAGGACACTAAATTGTTTCGACCAAATTATTCTGGAATGTCGTATTATTCTGTAAGACTATATAAAAAAAAACATTATGACAACGAAGATCTTTCCAGAGGAACAGGGAGAGAATGAAAAGTAAGAATTGGAATGAATGCAGTAGCAGAAATACGGTACTTAGAAATGCAGTTGCTCTTTTCAGACTTATAAAGAATATGACTGCCGGAGTGAACACATATATCGTATAGTGTATATGACAATTCCTACTGTCGTCTTTGTGGCTTGAAAGAGCCTATGAATAGAAAATACATGCAATATTGCAAGACACTCCGTGGAACTGACTTCGAGATTGCAAGATATTGGCATGCCAGAGAACTCTTGAGACGATGATTTCGCTTTTACTTCTTCTACTGTGTTTTGATGATTTTTTTCTTTCTTTGTTGTATTTTTTTTATATACACTCAAGAGCCAAAACATTATGACCACCCCTACATTTTGCAATGAACTCGCCTGGATGACGTGGAAGGCACGTGATCAGGTGGAAGTGGTATTTAACTGGTATTAAGTGGCGGTATTAATCCATGCCAAGGCGGGTTGAAGCTGTGTTGCGCGCCAAAGGTGGGCCAACTCTTTATTGACAGGTGGTCATAATGTTTTGGCTCTTGAGTGTATATGTACTCCCAGCCATTAGAAATAAAAAATTATATTAACGTAGCAAAAGCACACGTTAATTTCACTCAATTCAGACAATTCTTTTTGAGCTAAACTTTATGGCAATGTTTGCATTATTCATACACCTTTGAATAATATTTTATCATATAAAATTAAATGCATTCTAAATCATAACGAAATGTCTAAATATTATCACAATAATCATTCATACTTCCTCTTTAAACTGAGAATAAATGGTAAAATTGTGGCAATCTCTTCATGCCAGCATAAAGTATAAATTTACGAGTGTACAGAGAAAAGAGTATGAGCGTGAGTATTACAAAAATGTATATTTACAAGAGTAGGAATTTTACAAAAAATAGGTAATCTCTACATTATAATCCATAAATAATAAAAGTTGTAAAATAATCCCAATCATAAGGATTGGAAACATATTTTAAAATAGTTTATTGAGGGAAATAAAAAAAAATGGTGAAGGAAAATATTAGCAATGAAGTTTTAGAAAGGAAAAAAACAAAAATATAGAAAAATGTAAATGCAGAAGAAAACACACAGTTATGATGCATTATATTAGATTGGCAAGAAAGTAATTTCGGTTTTCACCATTTAAGTACATTGTAAAAACTAAACGTACTTCCTCGCCAACCTAATACAAGGAACAAGATGAGTTGCAGCAAAATGTTTCGCCAAACTTCTGAAATCTTGTCGAAGGATACATCTATTATTTACAACAAGTGACAGTATGATATGTTCTTCATACTGCATCTCTACAACAATACAATGACGCAAATTATTTGGTTTAGAACTGAAAAAATATTCTTGGAAAAAATTACCTTTTCTTGTTTGGTACTTACAATATCGTGATAGAATATGCATTTGAAAAATTTTTTTTTAATAAAAAGGAAAATAAGGCAGGCTTCTCTTCACCTTTGATGAGGTGTGGCATTCTTTACCGCATGCAACGAGGCGTTCTTTACCACATTCGAAGTATCATTCTTTACCATACTCGAAGCAAAGAATATATGCATAGAAGCATATTTTCGATAAAGTGTGGTATATTTGAATGAGCTTAAGAATATGATTTTGTCAAGAAATCTCAGAAATATTTCAACGTAATCATTCATGTTTGTACTACTTTACTGCCAAGTTCATGGCCAGACTTATTCTGTCATCTAATACTATAGCCATCAAATAAATAGCCCCAACAAAGAATTCAACAATTTATCAACACACTACAACATAATTACAACACAGTTACTAGATAGAGCCTAAAAACTTTTTTTCCATTTAAAAAGATCCTCTTACGAAGATTGTCCTCTGGTTAATATTAATAATAATATATGAATTATATAATACTTGAATATAAACAATACACTACAATAAAATACAACACAGTTACTAGATAGAGCCTAAGGACTTTTTTTCCCCATTTAGAAATGGGTAAGACGTTTTTTTTTCTGGTTAATATTAATAATAATATATGAATTATTCTTGAATATATACTGAACAATACACTACAACGTAATTACAATATAATTACTTGGTAGAGCCTAAAGACTTTTTTTTTCATTTAAAAGGGACAAAGTTTTTTTTTTGGTTAATATTAGATATTAATAATAATATATGCATTATGATCCTAATACTAACCAACACAACCCATCCTATGAATATATACTAAACAACACAACCTTGAACAACACACTACAATAAAATTACAACAGTTACTAAATAGAGCCTAAATACGTTTTTTTTTCATGTAAAAAGTATAGGACAAAGTTTTTCATATTAATAATAATATATGAATTATAGTCCTTGAAAATATACGATGATAATTTTTATTAAAAATAAAATACTTTTTATCGAATTGCAAAAATATTGCGCATGCAATATTTAGAGCTCACTTATAGTAAAAAAATAATTTAAGCGAATTATTATACATTAGTTGCGTAAATTACATTACATTACATTATTAAAACCGTTATTATTATTAAGTTACATTACGTTACATTGTTATCATTCATATTAAATTATTATTATTATATTAATTACATTACATGATGATAAATATATTTATGATTAAAATTCAGAAAATTTAACTTTATGAAAATTTTTTTTTTTTTTAATATGTTTATGAAAATGATAAAATTTTGAATCAATCAGAATTTAAATATCTGAATGATTCGAGTTTAAACCCAAAGAATGCATGCAACACTAGAATAAAATGCACTGAATATAAAATGCTCTTTAATTAAACCTAACAAACTCTTAGAATAGTAAAGAATCAATCACATTAAATTATATTACATTACATGATGTTAAATATATTTATGATTAAAATTCAGAAAATTTAACTTTTTAATTAAGAAAAAAAAATTTTTTAATATGTTTATGACAAATGATAAAAAATTTTGAATCAATCAGAATTTAAATATCTGAATGATTCGAGTTTAAAAACCAAAGAATGCATGCAACAATAGAATAAAATGCACTGAATATAAAATGCACTTTAATTAAACCTAACAAACTCTTAGATTAGTAAAGAATCAATCACATTAAATTACAGTACATTACATGATGTTAAATATATTTATGATTATAATTCAGAAAATTTAACTTTTAATTAAGAAAAAAAAAAATTTTTTAATATGTTTATGACAAATGATAAAAATTTTGAATCAATCAGAATTTAAATATATGAATGATTCGAGTTTAAACCCAAAGAATGCATGCAACACTAGAATAAAATGCACTGAATATAAATGCTCTTTTAATTAAACCTAACAAACTCTTAGAATAGTAAAGAATCAATCACATTAAATTAGATTACATTACATGATGTTAAATATATTTATGATTAAAATTCAGAAAATTTAACTTTTAATTAAGAAAAAAATTTTTTTAATATGTTTATGACAAATGATAAAAATTTTGAATCAATCAGAATTTAAATATCTGAAATGATTCGAGTTTAAACCCAAAGAATGCATGCAACAATAGAATAAAATGCACTGAATATAAAATGCACTTTAATTAAACCTAACAAACTCTTAGAATAGTAAAGAATCAATCACATTAAATTACAGTACATTACATGATGTTAAATATATTTATGATTATAATTCAGAAAATTTAACTTTTAATTAAGAAAAAAAAATTTTTTTAATATGTTTATGACAAATGATAAAAATTTTGAATCAATCAGAATTTAAATATATGAATGATTCGAGTTTAAACCCAAAGAATGCATGCAACAATAGAATAAAATGCACTGAATATAAAATGCTCTTTAACTAAACCTAACAAACTCTTAGAATAGTAAAAGAATCAATCACATTAAAAATTACATTACATGATGTTAAATATATTTATGATTAAAATTCAAAAAATTTAACTTTTAATTAAGAAAAAATTCAAATATGTTTATGACGAATTGTTAAAATTTTTAATCATTTTTAAATATTGAATGATTCGAGTTTAAATACAAAGAATGCATGAAGCAATAGAATAAAATCGTGTTATAAATTCAATTAAACCTAACAAACTCTTAGAATAGTAAAAAAGAATCAATTACATTACATTACATGATGTTAAATATATTTTATGATTAAAATTCAGAAAATTTAACTTTTAATTAAGAAAAAAAAATTTTTTTAATATGTTTATGACAAATGATAAAAATTTTGAATCAATCAGAACTTAAATGTCTGAATGATTCGAGTTTAAACACAAAGAATGCATGAAGCAATAGAATAAAAATGCACTGAATATAAAATGCTCTTTAATTAAAGCTAACGAATTCTTATAATAGTAAAGAATCAATCACATTAAATTACATTAAATTTCTGAATTTTAATCATAAATATATTTAACATCATGTAATGACATGATGTTAAATATATTTATGATTAAAATTCAGAAAAATTTAATTTAAATTAAGAAAAAAAAATTCAAATATGTTTATGACGAATGGTTAAAATTTTGAATCATTCAGAATTTAAATATCTGAATGATTCGAGTTTAAACACAAAGAATGCATGAAGCAATAGAATAAAATGAACGTGTTGTAAAATGCTGTTTAATTAAACCTAACGAACTCTTAGAATAGTAAAGAATCAATCAAAAAAGTTACCTTTGAAAAGTAAATGAGGGAATGATGAAAGCGAGCTGAACAGTTCTTGGCGGCGAACAATGAGTTCCCTCGGCGAGACAAGAGGAAAATCAACAGTTGTTCCTCACTCCTCCAAAGCGGAGAAATCTGAATTCCGGGAGCGAATTCTTAGAATGCGGAGAATGCGCACTCTGCACCTCAAACATCGGTAGCAGCGGGGGTGGGGGTGGGAAGAAGACTTCACGACGAAGAGAGGGAGAATAAATTGATCATTTTATTTCGAAATCTAATCCTTCATCTTTGCGCCAACATTTTTGCTTTCTTCAAAAAAATTTTTTTGCTTTCCTTTAAAAAAAATATTTCGGGATTTTTAATTGAAAATTAATTACATTTTTTCATTTAATAAAGGCTATTCTGAATTAAAGATTTAAAAATATATATATATATATTTTTTTTAGAAGAAAAGTTTTCTGTGGTATTAATTATTTCAGTGTGATGAATGTTTACGAAAGAATTCTGCCGTAGTTTTCTCTTTAAGTTCCTCTTATAGTTATTTTTATGAGGTGTTTTTCAAAAATTAAATGCATGCATTTTTTCACGGCTTTTAGAAGTTTCAAAAAAATTATATCGTCTGAATTAATAAAATAGCAAATGATAATTTCATTAAAATAGTATCATCATCATCATTGGCTCCACAGCCGGACTTTTAAAATATTCTCATATCAATCAAGAAAAATTCCTTTTCTCTAATTATTTAAATAATAATCTTCTTTTTTGTTTCTATTTTTATTTACTAAATTATATTAGCCTGATGGCCGAGTGCCTAGCATTCTGGCCCTTGGTGTCACAGGTTTCGGTTCGAACCGGTGGTGACTTGGATGTTTGTAATGGTTCGGAATCCACATTAAACTGTAGGTCCCTGTCTAATAGGACTGTTGGGCGTGGAATTGACAACCATACCCCTAAAAAGAAAACTTATCATGTTTAGAATCTATCAGTCGACAAAATGGCCTTGGCCCACCATGAGGCTGTTGCGCCATTAAAAAAGAAGGAACAATTAATAAAATAAATAAGTTACACATGTGCAAATGATCGTATTATATATATATATATATATTTATACATTAAGACCATTTAAAAATGTATAACATATTTATTTTATTACCTATATATATATATATATATATATATATACATTATCAAATTGCAATATAATATATATATATATATATAATTATATATATATGTCATCATCATCTTTGGCGCAACAGGCCCATGGCAGGCCAAGGCCCCCTGCTACTGGTCGATTCCGAAACATGAGACGATTTTTTTTACGGGGTAAGGTTGTCAGAACTACGCCCAACAGCCATATTAGACCGGTACTTACGGTTTAAAGTGGATTCCGAACCACTACAAACATCCATGACACCACCGGGACTCGAACCCGAAACGTCGAGAGCCAGAGCAGTAGTCTCTCGACCGACAGCCCCCAAATCAGTATTTCTGTTTTTAAATACGGTATGATCACACATGCATACAATTTTTAATCTAATTTAAACGCAATGTATATTCCATTGTTGTTTAAAGTACTTTCAATCATCTTTAAATTTTTTTTATACAAATCGCCCAATTTTTCGCAATTTTGCTGTTAAATAAGCAAATTATGTATTAATTAAAATTTTTGGTCTCAATCCGTGAACTGACTGTAGCCAAATCATATTAGCTGTTGTTAAGTTGAATATTTAATGATCCAGAATTAAAATCTGTTTGTCTTGGTTTGTCGCTCTACGGTCATTTTTGGCACACTTTAGGCTAATTAAACCGGGACTTACAGTTGAAGGTGGATTCTGAACCACTCACAAACATCCATGCCCCGCCAAGATTCGAACCTGAAGCCTGTGGTGCCAAAAGACAGAACGCTATCAATTCGCCATCAGGCCATTATTTAAAATCAGAGAATCTTTCCGAATTAAAGAAAGTCTCTAAATTACTGCAAGCGAATCAAAATCTTCTGTAGAGCCCTATGAATGCGATTAATTGCCATGTTTCAAATACTCCTAGAAACAGGCTGAAACACTTTAATTTTTTAAGATTTTAAGATAATTAAATGTTTTATGTCACTCATTAAAGAATTTAAAACTGCAAACGACAAAAAAAAAAATCACTTTGTCTAAACTGACTTTTTGTTTTAAGACTAAATTGTCTGAAATTTTTATATTATATCTGAACGTCATCATCATCATCAGTGGCGCAACAGCCCCATTGTGGGCCAAGGCCGTCTGCCTATTGACAGATTACGAGACAAGAGATGATTTCTTTTTACGGGGTAGGGTTGTCAACCCTACGCCCAACGCTCAACAGCCATATTAGACGGGACCTACTGTTAAAAGTGAATTTCGAATAGAGATAGTTGTATAGAGTTGTTGTTCTAATGCAGCTGGAAATACAGAGACAGTTAATCTTTATGCCATACGCAAAGGCTGCACTGCTGTTACTCAATTAGCACTACACAGGGGGCACGTGCAGCTTGAAGATATGCCACAAATGCTAGTAATACTACCACCACAACGCTCTACGAGAATATTAGGCTGGTGCCTACGGTTTAAAATGGATTCCAAACCACTACAAACATCCACAGCACCACCGGTACTCGAACCCGAAACCTATAGCATCGAGCGCCAGAGAACTAGTCACTAGGCCACAAAGCCCCAAATTAGTATCTCTGTTTTGAAATACGGTCTGGTGATGCATGTATACAATTTTTAATCTAATTTCAACCATATGTACATTTCATTGTTTATTAAGGTACTTCAAATCATTCTTAAATTTTTTCGATGCAAATCTGCACTTTTTGGCCATTATGCCATTAAATAAATCAATGCTGTATTTATTTTAAATTTTTTTTTTGGTCTCGACACATGAACTGATGATAGTAGCCAAATCGTATAAGCTATTCTAAAGTGGAATATTTAACGGGTCTAGATTTAAAATCGATGGATCTTTGCGAACAAAGTCTTAAAATAGAATAGCGAATGAGTCTCTAAATTACAGAAAAGCGAACTGAGATCTTCTCAGAGCACTACGAATGCGGCCCGGGGCTACGGTCCAGATATTTCTAGAAACAGGCTGAAAAGTTTTAATATTTTTAAGATCGCAGAATATTTCAATGTTTTATGGCATTCATAAAAGAATTTAAAATTGCAAACAAAAAAGCACTTGGACTAAACTGATTTTTCTTTAAAATTAAATTGTCTTGAATTTTTATATTATATTTGAATGCAGAATATATTTCATTTTAAACAAAATCAGTATTTTTTATTCACATTTTAATGCCCATTTAGTTCCTTATGGTAGCGTGAAAGTAAGTTCATATTGATTTTATAAAAATATTTTTTTACTATAAAATACAAAAATATGTACTCACTTATCATGTTTGAAGGAAACTAATTTTTTTGTTTTGTTTTACAAAGTTGGAACATTACGATTTGTTTATTAATAATAATTAAGGCATTTACATGTATAGAACATTAACCTCTTATATTACATAGAACATTATTTTTATATAACAGGCACTTAAAACTTTTTCTGGGCCTGAATGGTCGAGTGGCTGGCGCTCTGGCGCTACCACAGGTTTCGGGTTTGAGTCCGGGAGTGCCATGGATGTTTGTAGTGTTTCAGAATCCACTTTGCCGTAGGCCCCGTTCTCATATAACTGTAAGACCGTCACGGAGCAAAAGTCAGACTTCTACCTACGGGTGCCCCATCACAACAGAAGCTGCCCCTTTTCCTTCCATACATGAGTAGATCACTCATGGGATGTCCGTCCCGCACTGCAGGACATTGAGGATTAGTCACAAACAAATTTTCTTTTCTTTTCTACATACCCTGCTCTCGTACCTAGAGCTTTATAGACCCTGAACCCCCTTCCCCCAGTTAGATAAGTGACGATGAGACATCGGTGAGCCCTTATATACCACGAACAGTCCACGATGGGAATAGGGAAGATAATGTCTTTCTGCAGAACTTTTAAGGGAAACTGCCCCACATTTGCATATCGTGTGGGAGAAAATTATGAAAACTTTCATCAGCAGCTCGACTATCGATACGAGATGGATTTACATACGAACTTAAACTAAAAATATTGGATACCCCGGAATTATAATAATAATCTTATATTTTTG
>BPLR01005891.1:0-43692 GCA_021605095.1 Caerostris extrusa
AAAAAACTAAAATTAATCATCTAGAAAAATTAATCATCCCTTTAAAGTCTCATCATACAACAAATAATATAACAAGTAATATAAAAACAAAAAATTTGCTTAAAGTCAATTCCTACTTTTTTTTTTTTTTTACTGGCCTTACTGAAAAGTCCTTTACAAATAAAGTTGAAATTTTGCTTTTGCATCAGGCGCCATCTATTATTAGATACGTGCAACTTAAATGTAAAAAAATTGTCAGTGGAAATTTAATGAATGAAAATATTTGAAAAAGCTGTATTAACATCCAGTGTTATCCACTACAAGTTCAAAAAATATATTTGAACTTGAGTGGATGGAAAATAAAATATGTTTGTAACGGTTGACAATTTGAACAAGATATATATAGTGAGTGTGAGCTAATAGAAGGAATTGAAAAAAAACATTTAATAAAAGGATAAATATTGCCTTGAAGTTAATAATTAACAACTATTTAATAGTAAAGCAAGTTTGCTGTTGTATAAAACAAATCTTCTTTCCTTTGCGGAGTACTTGGAAGTTTTGTCTCTTCCATCACGTATTCCGTATTTTAAATAATTGCAACAAACGACGAAAGCTAACACTCACTATATATATCTTGTTCAAATTGTCAACCGTTAATAAAACACATTTTATTCGGCTCAAGTTCAAATACTGTTTTGAACTTGTAATTGAATTTAACACTGAATGTTAATACAGTTTTTCAAATATTTTATGAACGATTTAAAATTTGAACAAGATATATATAGGGTGAGCTAATAGAAGGAATTGAAAAAGCCAAATATGATAAGGGAGCTGATGGTAGTCTTTTGGGACTTTTATTTAAAGATCTATAGTTTATTGAATTCAAGCCATGAAAGGAGACGCTATGAAAAACGAAAGATGCGGATTATTGTCTGCCTGGATCATGTAACTTGATAACGCTCGCCTTCATACAACCGAAGAGCTAAAATAAAAATGAAAACAATTCAAATGAAACATTTTTTTGAACATCTCCCTTATAATCCCGACTTTGCTTCAAGTGATTTTCATCTTTTTAGAAAATAAAGTTTTTTCGGGGCTGGGGGGGGGGATATTTCTAAAATGATGAAGAGCTCAAAGAAGCAATAATTTCATGGTTATTGTCTACTATCATTAACGGTAAATGAGTACAACATAGGCATTGAAAAACTTCTACCACCGTTAATATATGTGTCACAATATCGATGGTGATTATATTGAAAAATAGTGTAGGGTTTTGTTCTGTACATAAAGTTTTGTTTTGATATCTTTTAGTTTACGCCAGTAAAGCCAAAATGTTCTTTACTTTCTGGTTGACCTACTTAATTTCCTATGCTTACAATGCTTAAAGCTTTCATATTCAATGTTATCATTTGGATATTCCCCACTAATGAACTGCTTTTGTGTAAGAAAAATGTGATATTGCTAAAATAATCAGCAATTGCAGAGTAGGAAAAAAATAAATCCCCTTTTTGCTAACCCTGAATCCCCTTCCAAAACACAGCCCTGAAAACAGATTCTTAGAATCGTGACTGACAGCTACTCTTTACAAGATTGGATGCCATGGGTTTATGTACTCTGTGATTGCAGAAGACATTCTTCGGAGAATTTTCATTAGCTCTGCATGGTGAATGCATGGCGTTATATAGAAAATAATTTTCAAGACATCGGAGATTGAGATCCTATGATTTGATAAACTGAGAATCGTATAATTTGGACGATGAGGATCATAAAAGACATGGAATTGTCTGTACCATGGGAAGCCATTCAAGGTATAAAAATAGTGAAGCCCAGGAGAAAACTTGACATAAACCTATAAAACCTCACATGTTGAAAATGCGATTAGTATTATTGTGAACTTGTACATACTAAGCGCGATGTAAAACAACCGATTTCTTTAAAGTCCGGTTTAGAGAACTGATATATATACCATTTTAAAAGGAATTAATAAAAGTTATGTAACATAAATTAGGCTTTAGTTCATGCTTATTTTTTTGTTGTGGGTTTTTAGTACTTCAGTTTAATGTTTTCTCTATAAATAACAATTAAATGATTTCTTCTTAAGTCATGGCTATATATGTTCCTTATACTCTGTAAGGCTGATGGTGCATGGATAGAGCTCTTTGAATATGGGAAAGGAAGTTTCAAAAATCCTCTCTTCATCTTTGTAAACTGTGTGTGTTTCGATCTGTTGTTATTTTGATTATTTTTATTATTATGTTAGAATTAGCGTCTCTAAATGAAACTCTACAAATACTTTTCAGAATAAATACAATAAATCTCTAAAAGTATAAGATTATCGCGCAAGTCAGTTTGTGGATGTGTGCAAAATGCATTGCAGACAGCTCCCTTCGAATGTTGATTTCACCGTTTGATTATGATCAGTAATAATTGTTAGCAATGTTAAGAAAATTTATAATTCGCCGAATTCAAACAAAAAAATATTAATTGCCTTGAACATAGTTCTGAATTAGTAAATCAAAAGAAAAAATTTTAAAATAAAAAAATGAATAAGTTGAATTTGTTCATTCGTCGTAGCATTTGATGTTTGGAGTTAACTAAGAATGCACTGGATTTAAAGCTGTGAAAAGCATTTTTTGTTTGTTCATGGTTTTGAATTACAATCCTAGGAACTGTTTAAGCAAGTTAGCTTTCAATGGGCATAGACCAAAGACAATACTTTCAATAATGAAGGACAGTAAACTTCGTTCATCCTTCAATTGATACGTAAGCTATTAGCTAATTTAAAAAAAATGTTTTATATTATTGTTCATGATTTTGAATCACGAAGTCAGAGGAAATGCTCAAGAAATTTTGAATTTCAGTGATTCGAAAACATTGCTTACTATTCGTCCATTTGATCATGAATCTAATTTGCGAAATCTTAAGACCAAAATGGAAGCATTAGAAATCGAAATATTATATTGATGAACTTTTTAAAAAAATCTTTTATATAATAATAAAAATAAATAATTACCCTTTATTCCTGAACTTAAAAAAAAAAAAAAAGTTTCCTCGCTTATTAAATTCAATTTTAAAAAACTAGGATTATTTTAACTCAAAATAGTTTCTCCAATAAATGATTATTTCAAGATGAAGATACAGGAAAAAACAGAATTTAAATATAAAACAAAAAAAAGAAAAGAAAAAGAAATTATATTTAAAACGTGTTACTTCGGAGAACTATTGCATGTGTTTCTTGTTTAGTGCATTTTTAAATTTTAATGTTACTGTATTTACATCATCTTTTAATTTCTTTTGTTTGTTGGTGTTACTTAGGAGTTTTATATAACAATTATATCGATGCTGTTGCATACTTATATCGATTATTATAATCAATTTAATCAACTTCGTGATTTTTTACATTTGAAATTCGCATTCCATTTAAAAATAAATAATTCATTTTTAAAAAACATAATATGTAGGTAACTTTCACTTTAAATTCTAATTTCTTTTATCTTCCTTTTATAACATTAAAAGTTATAAAGATAAGAAATGTAAAATAATCATATTTTGTTGTTTTCGAATGTTAGAGATTTTACTTGAAGTCATTAAATAATAAATTAGATAAACAAATAATAGAATAGAAAAACAAACTTAATAAAATTAAATTATTTTAAGCAAAATAAATACAGAATCGTAATTTTTAAATCATTGTTAAAAAAATTCATTTTTTTAATTAATATTTAATATTACATATGTTTCTACTGATTAATACTCAAGAAATTGAAATTTTTATTAGATTTAATGAAAGTTATTCAAATTTGTATAATTTTCATAGTCCTATTTAAATAATAAATGGCATAGCATCAATTAATAAATGCTACCACTTCTGTGTTAATATTTCAGATTTACAATATGATTTAAATTTTTTTCTGAAGCTTTGTCAATGCAACATGATTAGCCTTATGTGGTTCTAAGATGGACAGATAACGAAAACTACTATCTTTCCTTTTAACAGGTAACACGTGCCCTTACTACCCTCCTCCCACCAACGGTGCTCTGTCGTGCGATGACTGGTCAGCCGGACAATTCTGTCAAGTGTTGTGCGACGACAGGTATGATTTTGTGGAGAAGCCCTCTGAGTGGTATATTTGCAACGAGAAATCTGTGTGGGTGACTATACCAGACGACGGACCGATTCCTTGGCCTGACTGCGCGACTATGTCCATCCCTTCTAAAGTGCGGCACATGATGCACGGGTTTTACTACCACGGGGACTGCAACGACCCCCAAGTACAGATGTACATCAAGAAGGTGTTCCTGCGTAACCTCTCCAATAAGTTCCAGCAGGCCGAGCTGTGTCAGAAACAGGGCAGGTGCAACGTGAACACGGTGCGGGTGCTGTGTGGCAAGACGACGGACCACGTGTCAAGGCGGAGGAGAGACGTGTGGGATCAGTTGTGGGACAAAGAAGAGCTGGAGCTGGAGTTCGAGATCACCATTGATGTAGATCAAGAGGTCAATGACACCGAAGCTGTCTTGCAAAACTTCTTGGAGACGATTCAGAATCTGAAATGGGACATGGACGAAGACTTCGACCTTCCGCTCACAACGCTGGCACCTTACCTGCAATCAGACTCTGCAATCTCTGATCGAAACGAGAGCATATCTGGAACTGCAGTGTTCACGGGTGGAGAAACTATCATGGAATGCAAGCCAGGGTCTGTTTACAACAACGACCTCTGTGGTAAATGCCTACTTTCATTTGATATGTATTTAAATAAACAATTTAATTAACTCTTACATAACATCACATTAAAGAAACTTCTAAAATCAACCTCCAGATGGCGCCAGATTCTACCAGGTAACACCATAACAACCGTCAAAGGCAGACAATATTGTATTGTTTATCTAAAAAGAAATAATTAGAATTTATTTCTAAGTTTTTGACTTGGCATAAGGTTAAAGAATAATAACTCCAAAGAAAAAAATAGAACATTAAATGTTATATTTTTTAAGTTACGTTGGAATACCGTACAAATATTCATTTTATAGAGAGAGGGAGATAGTGTATGTTAAATGGTATCCAAACATGTAAAGAACAGCCCACTGAACGACAATAAATGGAGAAAATGCCTTCCAAAGAGACAATTAGAGATACTTCATCAGCATATGCTTGTCATAGAGAAGGAAACGGAAATTTCTTTTCTAAGAAGGATGCGAATATATTGCATATTCTATCCTATTCACAATGGGCCTGAATGTTGAGTCCCGGCGGTGCCGTGGATGTTCATAATGGTCCCAGTCTAACATGATCGTAGAGCGATGCATTGGTAGTGTTACTCAGGTTCCGTAGCTTATCTTCAAGCTACACGCACCTCCCTAGTTAGTGCTAACACATGAACAGCGCTTGCCTTAGGGGCATCAAAGATAATTGTCTAAGTGTTTGCCAGCTGCATTAAAAAAAAAAATCATATTCACCATGAAGCCAGTGGCCTCCGACATTAGTGGCATGAACACAGTAGCTGCTATATTAAGGCCTGCTATATGCAAGGTATGTATTTTATCACGAGGTTACGTTCTATAATTTTATCATTGTTTTGAAAACAAGTAATATAAAAAAAAAAAAAAAAAAATTTTAAGTCAATTCCTACTTTTTTTTTTTCACTCTATTGCAGAAAGCCCTTTATAAATAATTTTTATTCATTAAGTTTATCTGGCGCCATCTATTGGTAGATATATGCAACTTAAATCTAAAAAAGAAACTAAAATTAATTAATTAAATTGAATTAATATTTGAAAAGCTGTATCAACATCCAGTGTCATCCACTGCAACTTAAAAAAATGTATTTGAACTCGAGTGGAGGAATCAAAAGTTTTTTATGAACGATTGAAAATGTGAACAAGATATATGTAGGGAGAGTGTGAGCTAATGGAAGGAATTGAAAAAGAGAGCAACTTCAATTGAGATAATCGTAGATTAAGGAGAAAATTTAACATTATCAGTAGGAGGATTCGATCGGAGTTTCAGACTATCTCCATTATGACATTCAAAGTCAGGGGATTTACACTTGAAAGCGCTGAATTTCTTTCTTACCCTGTCATAGGGATAATGTTAACACACAAAGTAGTTGCCTGCATGATACAGATATCAACAGCCTCCTTCATCACATTGAAGAAAAGGGAGCATGTTGGCCGAGCTAGCGCCCGGTGCTCGGTGACACAGGTTTCGGGTTCGAGTCCCGTCGGTGCCATGGATGTTTGCAGTGGTTCGGAATCCACTTTAAACCGTAGGTCCGGTCTAACACGATAGTAGAGAGATGCGTTGGTAGTTTTACACCACGTCCGTAGCTTATCTTCAAGCTACACGTGCCCTAGCTAGTGCTAAGTGTGTGACAGCGGTACAGCCTTTGCTTATGGAATGAGATTAACTGCCTCTGTATTGACAGCTGCATTAGAACAACATTGAAGAAAAAAATTTATTTCGGTATTATGAAATTAAAAAAAATAGAAAAACAAAAAATAGCAGTTGATGTTTTCCTTAAAGACAAAGGAAAATATCATCTGTCCTAAATATTTGTTTAAAAAAATAAATCATGTCTAACATTTTCAATTATGTGAAATATTATTTGAATATAAATATTTAAACAATATTTAAATTATTGCTTAATTCAATTTGATATACATGAGAAAATTCTTCTCTAATGCATTTTTAAACATTTAGATTCTCATTTAACGTAGTGATACAGTTATTTTATTTAAATAAAATAAAATATTTTCTATTTAGTGAAACTTTATACAACGGAAATGTTTTTTTTTTTTTTTCTTTAAAACTTCAAACTAAGTTTCAATAAATTAAAAAATGAAACAAACATAGCATAAGTTTTCCATTCCCTTCCCCCTATTCTTTCTACTTCTAACAACACTTTATCTATATAAGACTCTAGAACACCTCTATATTACTTTACGAAAAGTAGTAGAAAAGGCTAAAACGTATCATAAATATAATCGCCAATAGTATGATAATCTAAAAATTCATCGCCAATATAACTATAATTGAATAATAAAATATAGCTATTTATATCAGGGGTGGCCAACCAACGATCTTGAGGGCCACTTTGGAAATGCATCCTAACTCCGCGGGCCGCATATAAAATTATATATGCCCTTATTAGATTTAGACCCACTCTAGACATTTTTTGGTGTGAAAAATTGAAACATAATGAGTCATTATTATTATTGTGTTTTTACTATTATTCTTACATGTAAACATAGACAATATAATAATAATGATACTAAACGCTCATTGTACAGAAATATTTTTTTTTTTATTTCAATGGCAAGGCAAGTACAAGAAGAATAAAAAATAGTAATAATAACAAAAATAACAAGGGAAAAAAATACAAAAAGAATAAACGTCCAAAAATGCAAAGATGACCGAAGTCATTGCCTTAAGAGTTCTCTCGCACGCCAGTAAAGCGATGTCTCCGAGTCGCCGTCAAGTACCGCACATCGTTGGAGGTGGTCTCTGTTCATTGGGTCTTTGAACCACATAGGGGCAAGCCATGGTTCGAAAGGATTTTAATGCGATGGAGATGTTCTGCTACACAGTCATGGCCAGTCAAAAGTCGGAACTGGGCGACAGCATGCCGTCGCGGATTGCTGGTGGGTATTGCTAAAAGATCTTCAGCTCTCCAACGCTTTGACTTAACAAAAACAGAAATATATAACACTCAAAATGAAATATAAAATGTATATAAATATATAAGAAATTAAAAAATGAAATCATTAAAAAATATTTATTTGACTAGTGCGATATTTGTGTCTCCACTCTTTTATTTAGCTTTTGCAAATCGATTTCAATTTTGATATTTGTACATCGTGTTTATATTAATTGGTGATTATCGTTATTGTTGTTTATAATTTAATTATTCTGCGAACTCATAACTGTAAACTCATAAATAAAACCGGCAATATCTGTCCTATATTCGCAAGAATATTAATTTAAAATCAAAGTTAATTTCTCTCATAATTTCGACAGTTCATTTTTAATTATATATTGATGTTAATTGTAATGTATTTTTTTTATTACATTGGCTTTCACTACTTTGTCCATTATAAAATAAATACATTTTGTAAAAGTGTGATAAAACTCACGGCCCGCAAAAATGTTCAAGGTGGGCCACGGGTTGGCCACCTCTGATCTATATATTGATAAGACAGTTTCATTTATATTTCTGAATAAATTGATTTTTTTCCTTTAAAAGAGTCGATAATTGATTTTTTAGTGTGAAATATCAATTGATTTCAGAATCGATACGAATGGCAAATTGTTATAGCGAAAAATTATTAAACCAACCAAAATTTTTGCCTTGTTTCCTGTGCTTTTTCTGTTATTGACTACATTTAGCATTATCTAATTGCGTTTAAATAATAAAGTCATTTTCTTCAAAAGAAATTCGAGTTGATAAAATTACTTGGTAGTTAAATTGTAGTATTATAAATAAATAAATTTTAATTTCAGTATTGCAAATAAATTTTAATTGTAATATTACAAATAAATAAATTTTGTAGTAATACAAATCATTAGCAGTTTATACAAATAAAATCTAATTTTAAAAAATTCTTTCTATGTTTTTAGTTTTAAAAAATTAAAAATTTGTATATTTCTAATTGCAATAAATATATCTTTCTAACAAAATGTCAATTCTAAATTTTTGACTCTTTATATATCTAATTAAAATATATTATATTTAAAAAAAGAAATTTTACACAAAAATTTATGCAACCGGAATTGGAAATATATGCAATTTTTACTTTAAATTATTTCTTCTTTTAAAAATGAAACACCCATTTCATGGGATAATTTTTTTTTTTACCAATTTACAAGACCAATCTTATAAAAAGATAATTAAACTTCTTGAGACCTTTTTCCATTTTATTAAGCCATTTTTTTTTTTTACATGAGGAGTTTGATGACGGTGATAAAAACTGTTAACACTCTGCCAAACACACTTAAGCAAGTATTTTATGCAAAAGGCAATAAAAGCACACACACAAAAAACAGTTTTGCATTGACATTCACGAAATTATAATTTTATTTTGTATCAGTTCCTGCTTTTTATTAACGTATGTGCCTATAGGACTAGGCATAATAAAAGGTATAATTTTTTTCTACTTATCCATGTGCATATCTTGCGGGTTTTTTTTTCTTTTGCGTTTATTGTTTTACAAGTTCTTGAATTTTTATGTTAGATGTTTTTTATTTCGTATGCTCGGTGTAGTGTGTTGACGACGAATCGTTCATTGGTTCGATTCATTCAATCGTTCATTTAACCGTTCGTCAATCGTTCAATCGGTCAAGTACTCTTGCGCGAATGTCTTATGCAAACAAAAAGTAAATTAAAATTTTTTGCATTAACTGTCAAATGGAAATTGTTTTTAATACTATTAAATTAATTGAATAATGTAAATTGTTTTTAATTTAATCGTATTAATTGATTAAAGGAAGATAATTTTAATTTAATTGCATTGATTGATTTAGGGAAATTAATTAACGGAAAATTCATGGAAGATTAGTGGAAAATTTTCATTAATTGGTTAATAGAAATATTTTGTATTTTTACATGGCTTTATAAGACTGAAACACAATGATACGATAGACTAGACATGTCCAACCCAAATGATCTTGCTGGCCACTTTGGAAATGCATCCTAACTCCACGGGCTGCATATAAAATTATATATCCTGCTATTATATTTAGACCCATCACACATTTTTTGGAGTGAAAATTAAACATAATGAGTTATTATTATTTGTGTTTACTAATATTCTTACATGTAAACATAGATAATATGTTAATAATGATACTCAATGAACATTGTAAAGAAATATATAACACTAAAAGAAAATATATAAAGATGTAAATATAAACGAAACAAAAAAAAATGAAATCATTAAAAAATATTTATTTTATTAGCGCGATATTTGTTTCTCCACTCTTTCACTTAACTTTTGCAAATCGATCTCAATTTGGGTATTTGCACATCGTAATGGGCGTTGCAGTCCGTTATGTTTGAGTGTGTTTTTGTGTTTGGTCAATTTCATTTAAAAAAGAGATTCGAAGGTGTAAGTTGAACCAAAAACGCTAACAACTTCAACCAAGAGTCTGGTTTGCTCTGCTATCAACAATCAACTGTGCGTGTCCAAGGATGATCACTGCGCCTCTGGCGTCACTTAAAGTGAAACATATAACCTGTTATATTAGATATTCCAAGATCGGCGAGCATCATGAGTTTGCAGAATATAATTTAATTATTCTGCTAACTCATAACTGTAAACTCATAAATAAAATAGGCAATATTTATTATATATACATATAAACGAAATAAAAAGAAGGAAATCATTAAAAAATATTTGTTTTACGAGCAGTGCGATACTTGTTTCTCCACTCTTTCACTTAGCGTTTGCAAATCGATCTCAATTTGTGTATAACCATCAACTTAACCATTTTTAATTTTTAATGTTTTAACAATTTCTCATTCTTTTTAAGAACACTGATGTGAAATTTGTAAAAAAAAAATTGATTCAAAAAAAAAAACATGGTTCTCAAAATAAGTAACTTCTGGTAGGAAAAAACCAATTTGGTACAGTTCAGTTCCAGTAAATAGAATGTGTACAAATCAATACTCCATATCACTTATTGAATATTTTGTAATTTTTTTACATGGTTTTATGAGATTGAAACACAATAATATGATGGACACACACAAAAAAAAAAAAATTTTACTCTTTAATTTTCTTGAAAAATGGTTATTTGCATTTTTAACCAATTTAATTTTTAATGGCTTAACAATTTCTCATTCTTTTTAAGAAGACTGATCTGAAATTTGGAAAAAAGTGATTGAACAAAAAACAAGTAATATAAAAACAAATTTTTAAAATCAATTCCTACTTTTTTTCACTCTATTGTCCTTTATAAATAATTTTCATTCATTTTTTTTAAGTTTATCTGGCGCCATCTATCGGTAGATACATGCAACTTCTATCTAAAAAAAAACTAAAATGAATGAATTAATATTTTAAAAAACTGCGTTAACATCCAGTGTCCTCCACTACAAGTTCAAAAAAAAAATGTGTTTGAACTTGAGAGGATGAATAAAAAGTATTTTATGAACGCTTGAAAATTTGAACAAGACATATATAGGGGAGAGTGTGAGCTAATAGAAGGAATTGAAAAAAAAAATCATGGGCCTCAAAATAATTAAAACCCATTTGGTGCAGTTCAGTTCCAGGAAATAGAATGTGTACAAATCAATACTTCATATCTCTTACGAGTGATGCTTTTTTTCTTCCCTCCAGTGCTTGATGTTATCTTTTAGCAGGGAGAGAAGCCCCTCCAACCAAATCCCGGTAATTCGCAACAGATGTGGCTGAGTGTGAGTCCCTCCCCCTGCTCTCTCCCCAAGTGCGGGGAACGGAACAAGAATTACTCCCGGGTATTAACACCTTTTTGCGTATAAACAGACGGAGAATTAATACCCCCGGAACAAATACTCGGATGTCTGTTTTTGAGGTTAAATATGAATGCACCAGACGCACTAATTCAGTTGCATCTAAAAGATTTTTTTTTTCACTCTCTGAAATGAGTAAAAGGATTTGTGTTTACGAAATCCTTTCCAAATGACAAATAGCAAGGAAGGTCTACAATAGTATGGTAATTAGTGACTCGAGGGCCTGGATTTCCCTGCCATTTTCTTCCAATCCTGGCGGTGCCATGGCTGTTTGTAGTGGTTCGGAATTCGCTTTAAACCGTAGGTCCCGGTCTAACAGGATCGTAGAAAATAGCGGTTGTATTGTTACTCCGCGTCCGCTGCTTATCTTCAAGCTACACGCACCTCCTGGGTAGTGCTAAGTGAGTAACGTCGGTGCAGCGCTTGCCTTAAGGCATCCAAGACAATTGTCTAAGTGTTTGCCAGCTACATTAGAACAACAACTCTTTCACTTAGCTTTAGCAAATCGATCTCAATTTGGGTATAACAATTTTAATTTTTAATGGTTTCACCATTTAAATTCTTTTAAGAAGACTGATCTGAAATTTGTAAAAAAAAAAAAAATTCATTGATTCAAAAACATAGGCCTCAAAATACAAGTAACTTCCAAGTAGAAAAACAATTTGGTGCAGTTCAGT
This sequence comes from Caerostris extrusa, assembly GCA_021605095.1. Lineage (NCBI taxonomy): Eukaryota > Metazoa > Arthropoda > Arachnida > Araneae > Araneidae > Caerostris > Caerostris extrusa. The sequence goes on from BPLR01005891.1 coordinate 12,149, forward strand.
TTCAGGAAATAGAATGTGTACAAATCAATACTCCATATCTCTTCCGAGTGGTGCTTTTTTTTCTTCTATCCAATGCCTAATGTTATCTTTTAGCAGAAGAGAAGCCCCTCCAACCAATTCCCGGTTAATTCGCAACAGATGGGGCTGAGTGTAAGTCCTGGCCACTGCTTCCCCAAGAGCGGGAAACGAAACAAGAATTACTCCCGAGTATTAACACCCCGGCTTATAAACAGACGGAACATTAATACCCCCTGAACACAAATACACGGCTGCCTGTTTTTGTGGTTAAATAGAATGGACCACACAACCTAATTCAGTTGGATCTAAAAGATCTCCCTCGCCCTCTTGAAATGCGTAAAAGGATTTGTGCTTATGAAATCCCTTTCAAGTGACACACAGCAAGAAAGGTCTACAAGGATATGATAATTAGTAACTCGACGGCCTGAATGGTCGAGTGGCTAGCGCACTGGCGCTCGGTACCACGGGTTTCGGTTTCGAGTCGCGGTGGTGCCATGAATGTTTGTAGTGGTTCGGGTTCCACTTTAAGCCGTAGGTCCCGGTCTCCTATGACTGTAAGAGCGTCACGGAGTAAAAGCCAGACTTCTACTTACGGGTGCTCCATCACAACAGAAGCTGCTTTCTTCCCCTTCAACCATGAGTCCATACGGGTTCGTGGGCTGGGTCTAGATTAGATATCTACCAAGTGGGATAAGTAAGAACAACATTAGTAATTCGGGAAACAGTTATAAAATTTGTTTAAACATTAAAATTATTGTAGATAAACAAACACACGGCTGTCTGTTTTTATAGTTAAATATGAATGGGCCAGACGCATTTTTTTCAACGCATTTTACGTAAAAGGATTTGTGTTTACGAAATCCTTTTCAAATGACAGATATCAAGGAAGGTCTACAATAATATAGTAATTAGCAGGGTCGGATATTCCTATAGGCTATAACTAGGCTTCAGCCTAGGGCCTCAAGATCAAGAGTGGCCTCCATTCAAACTGTTAGCAAAATTAGAATGACGCTATTCTAAAAACAATAAACACTAAAAAACTGAATCGAAAATAAGGAGAAATTCTACACATATGACTCATAAACAATCATAAAAATCTGCAATTTGAATTTTGTTTTTTTGTAAATGTTGTGTGTTAGGTTTGATTAGTTATTGTTACAAGTACTCTATAGGGCGCTGAGAATAATTGTCCAAATAAGTGTTCTCGACTTTTTTTGATTTATTATCCGTGCCACATTTTCTATAAAGAAGAGTACTCATCACAACATGTTTCATTTAACATATTGATAAATATCACAGTAATGATGTATTTTATTATCTCTCATGTAATTTGCAAACTTAAAAATGGGAGGGCCTCATAAGTGGAATAGTCTAGGGCCTCTTTTTATCTAAATTCGGCCCTGTTAATTAGTGACTCGGGAAATAGTTAAAAACTTTATTTAAACATTGAAATTATTGTACTTCGTTCTTTTTTTTTTTTTAACAATACCTTTCGCTGTTTTCAGTGCTTCTCTTGTTTGAGTCTTTTATTATCCCTACCATTTTCTTCCAATCCTGGCGGTGGCATAGATGTTTTTAGCGGTTCGGAATCCATTTTAAACTATAGGTCCCGGTCTGTGTGTCCTCTACGGTCATCTTTGTTGCTTCACAAGATGACCGTAGAGGACAAACCCAACCGCACCAAACCTGCCATTTTCTACCATTATTTTAGTTCTTTATTGATGGCAGTGTCGCTTTAATTTATCTATTATATAAGTATAGAATCATTAAAAGGAAAATTGTTTCTAAATTGTGTTTTATTAATTATCTATCTATTTCTGCTCTATTTGTTCCGGGACTCGAACACGAAACCTGTGGTACCGAGCGCCAGAGTATTAGCCATCCAGCCATCAGACACCGGATCTTTTAAAGTTTAGTCTGTTATTTAACAAAATCAAACTAATCATTTTTTTCGGGGGGACAAAACTGATTGCAATTAAGAGCAGATTCATGTCTCATCCTCCGAACTTGTTGAACAAAAATCGCCCCGACAGATTCGATCTATTGATGCGTCCGTCGTCCAAAATGCCCGCGACCGGGGGTCACGAGCGTCCCTGCGCAAATGTCAGCATTCCTGTCGTTCTTGGTCAGAGGCGGCCATTTGCATTCTTTCGTCTCTCAGTTCGCTCGGCTGATTGCTTTTCCCCCAACCCTCGCCAACTATCTGCGCGGGGGAACAACAACAACAGAAGATATATCTCTGCAATCGAAGGAGCCAGCGGATTTATTTTGGCGCTCGATTGAATTTTTCTCCTTTTTTTCTTGTTCTACATCGTGTCCTGCGGTTTGGAGGCTTTGCGTTTCTAATTCAGGTTACAAAGTTTTCCGGAGAGAAAATGTCCGTAGTTTTATTCGTATTTTATATATAATTCTCGAATTTTTGGTCATATATATTTATAATTATTATGAAATAATATAATATATAAAATTATTAAACCGACTGATGTATAAAATAATGATAATATAAAATGTAACATAATTAATATGTATAACTTATGCATTAAATTTTGTGTTTTAATAACTTGTCAATGAATTGGGAAGGTCTATTACTAGTTGCGTGCTTTTTATTTATTAATAAAATGTTGTTGTTGTTGTTCTAATGCAGCTGGCAATGCAGAGACAGTTAATCTTTATACTATAAGCAAGGACACCACCGACGTTACTCATTTAACGCTACCCAGAGGGCACGTGTAGCTTGAAGATAAGCTACGGACGAGAGTAACACTACAATCACAACGCTTTACGATTCTGTTAGACTAGGACCTGGGGCTTAAAGTGGATTCCTAGCCACTGCAAACATTCATGGCACCGTCAGGACTCGAACCCGACGAATTCCTTATGAAAGTTTTTGTTGTGAAAACAAGTGGAAATTAATTTAAAATTAAAAGATTTGATATTCCATCCTCATCAGTGACGCAACAGTCCTATGATAGGTCAAGGCTGTCTGCCTATCAGCAGATTTCGAGACAGGAGATGTTATCTTTTGTCAACCCTACGCCCATCACTCTACGGTCATATTAGATCGGGACCTAGCGTTTAAAAGGGATTGTGAACCGCTACAAACGTCCATGGCACCGCCGAGACTCGAAACCTGTGATACCGAGCGCCAGAGTGCTTGCTTACAGAGAATGCTTTAGCTTAGAGACCTTTTGAGCTCTAGCTTTAGGGACCTGAATGGCCGAGTGGCTACAGCTCCGGCACTTAATGCCACAGGTTTCCTGATTCGAGTCCCGGCGGTGCCATGGATGTTTGTAGTGGACCGGAACGCACTTTTAATTGTGTGTCCCGGTCTGTTTAGCCTAAAGTGCACACAAGATGACCGCAGAGCGACAAACCAAACCTTTAAAGTTAATAAAATCAACCTAATCCTTTTTTTTTTTGGGAAGAGGTGGATGGTACAAAACTGATTGCAATTAAGAATAGATTAATGACTCATCCTCCATTAATGACTCATCATTTTTTTGTTGAATAAAAATTGCCCCAATAGCTTCGATCTATCTATGCGGCCGTTGTCTAAAATGCTCGCGACCGGGGGTCACGAGCGTCCTTGCTCAAATGTCAGCATTCCTGGTCAGACGTGGCCCATCAGCGGCAACCATTTACATCTCTGTTCGCCCGGCTGATTGCTTTTTTTTTTTTCCCCCAAGCCTCGCCAACTATGTTCGCGGGGAACAGCAACAAGAAAAGAAATACATCTCTGCAATCGAAGGAGCCAGCGAATTTATTTGGCCGCTCGATTGAATTTTTTTTTTTTTTCTTGTTCTACATCGTGTCCTGCGGTTGTTTGAGGCTTTGCGTTTTTTAATTTGGGTTACTTACAAAGTTCTGGGAGAAAATGTCCGTAGTTTTATTCATTTTTATAAGTGATTCTCGAGTTGTTCATGGTTCAATGTATATTTATAACAGAATTATAATTATTATGAAATAATATAATATATAAAATTATTAAACCAAATTATGTATAAAATAATGACAACATAAAATGTAACATACTTAATATGTATAACTTACGTATAAAAGTTATTCTTAAATTATGTGTTTTAATAACTTGTCAATGAATTGGGAAGGGTTATTACTAGTTGCGTCTTTTTTATTTATTAATAAAATGTTGTTGCTGTTGTTTTCTAATGTAGCTGGCAATGCAGAGACAGTGAATCTTTATACCATAAGCAAGAGCTGCACCGATGTTACTCATTTAGCACTACGATCTGCTATTAACGCTCTACGATCCGGTTAGACTGGGACCTAGAGTTTAAAATGGATTCTGAACCACTGCAAACATTCATCTCCCCCATCGGGACTCGAATCCGACGAATTCCTTATGAAAGTTTTTGTACTGTAAACAAGTGGAAATTAACTTACACGATTAGATATTGCATCAACGTTATCCTCAGTGGCGCTACAGTCCTATGGCAAGTCAAGGTCGTCTGCCCATTAGCTGATTTCGAGATAGGAGATGTAATCTTTTTAAGGATAGGGTTGTCACCCTTACGCCCAACACTCTACGGTCATATTAGACCGGGACCCATGGTTGAAGGGTAAGGAAGGAAGCAGCTTCTGTTGTGATGGAGCACCCGTAGGTAGAAGTCTGACTTTTTGCTCCGTAGTGGTCTTACACTCATAGGAGACCGGGAGCTACGGTTTAAAGTGGATTCCAAACCACTACAAACATGCATGGCATCGCCGGGACTCGAACTCGAAACCTGGGGTATCGAGCCCCAGATCCTTTAAAGTTTTATTTAACAATAAAATGAAACTAATCATTTTTTGGAGGGGGTAGCAAAGCCAAACTGATTGCAATTAAAAGCAGATCCATGACTCATCGTCCTAACTTGTTGAATGAAAATCGCCCCGACAGTTTCGATCTCTTGAGGCGGCCGTCGTCTAAAATGCCGGGGTCACGAGCGTCCTTGCTCAAATGTCAGCATTCCTGTCGTTCCTGGTCAGCGGTAGCCATCTACATCCTTCCGTCTCTCTGTTCGCTCGGCTGAATGCTTTTTCCCCCAAGCCTCGCCGACTATTTGGCGGTTGAGCAACAACAAGAAAAGAAACAGGTCTCTGCCATCGAAGGAGCCAGCACATTCATTTTGGGGCTCCATTGAATTTTTTCTCCTTTTTTTTTTCTTGTTCTACATCGTGTCCTGCGGTTTTGAGGATTGGCGTTTTTAATTCAGGTTGCAAAAAGTTCTGGGAGAGAAAATGTCCGTAGTTTTATTTGTTTTTTTTATAAATAATTTTCGAGTTTTTTGGTTCAATGTATTTATAATTAATATGAAATAATATAATACATAGAATTATTAAACTAACTTTTGTATAAAATAATTTCGACATAATATGTAACATAATTAATATGTATAACTTATGCATAAAAGTTATTTTTAAATTTTGTGTTTTAATAACTTGTCTATGAATTGGAGTGAAAGGCTATGCAGCTGGCAGTGCAGAGACAGTTAATATTTATGCCATAAGCAAGGACTGCACCACTGTTACTCATTTAGTACCACCCACGGGGTACGTGTAGCTTGAAGATAGGCTACGGACGCGAGTAACACTACTCCCACAACGCTCTACGATCTTATTAGACCGAGACCTACGGTTTAAAGTGGATTCTGAACCATTACAAACATTCATGGCACAGCCTGGACTCGAAACCGAAACTACTTGGCCATCAGGTCCCACATAAATCTAATAATTTAATAATAAGGCAATGTTTTTATTCTATGTTACAAATATATATAGATAGATAGATATAGATTATGTATATGCGAGTCACATTAGACCGGAACCTACGGTTTAAAGTGGATTCCGAAATACTACAAACATGCATGGCACCGCCGGGACTCGAACTCCAAACCTATGCTGAGTGCTAGCCATTCAGCCATCAGACCCCAGGTCCTTTAAAGTTTAGTCTGTTATTTAACATTAAAATCAAACTATTCATTTTTTTTTTTTTTGAAAGAGGGGAGGGCGACCAAGATTGCAATTAAGAACAGATTCACTATTCATCCTCCGAACTTGTTGAATAGAAATCGCTCAACAGTTTCGATCTATTGATGCGGCCTTCGTCTAAAATGCCGGGGTCATGAACGTCCTCTGCTGAAATGTCAGCATTCCTGTCATTCCTGGTCAGATGCGGCCATTTACATCATTCCATCTCTCTGTTCGCTCGGCTGATTGGTTTCCCCCAAGCCTTGCCAACTATTTCGCGGGAAACAACAAGAGAAGAAAGAAATATGTCTCTGCAATCGAAGGAGCAGCAAATTTATTTTGCGCTCCATTGAATTTTTCTTTTTTTTTTTTTTTTTTTTTTTTTTTGTTCTACATCGTGTCCTGCGGTTTGGAGGCATCGCGTTTTTAATTCGGGTTACAGAGTTTTCTGGAGAGAAAATGTCCGTAGTTTTTATGAATAATTGGAGTTTTTTGTTCAATGTATTTATAACAGAATTTATTAATTTCAAAATCAAGGAGGAGAAAATGTAAGTTCTAAAAAATAGATGAGAATCTTATCGGTTATTTAATTATATAACAAATCAATAGAAATAACCTATCCGTTCAAGAGATCTTTCTGATATTTGCAACGGATTATGCAATATCGCATCTTTTAAGTTTAAATTAATTTCCACTTGTTTTCAGTACTTTCAAAAGGAATAAAATTTTAACGCTAAAAATTAAATTTCGTTCTTAAATTCCAAAATGAAATAAATTCAATTTTAAAATAGAAATGAAATTTTTTTTTCTCTAATGCAGCTGTCAAATAGTATTTAGACAGTTGTCTTGGATGCCTTAACGCCAGCGCTGCACCGACGTTACTCACTTAGCAATGCCCAGGGAGCACGTGTAGCTTGAAGATATGCTTCGGACGCGACTAACACTACCCCTACAACGGTCAACGATCCTATTAGACTACTACTACTACACCACACCACACCACTGTGCCGAGAGTTGAGTTGCCCTTTTACATGACGTGGGTGAGAGGAAATCTGATTGGGCCCTGTGACGCTCTACGGTCATATGAGACCGGGACCTAGGGTTTAAAGTGGATTCCGAACCACCACAAACATTCATGGCACCACCGGAATTCGAAGCCGAGTCATTCAGCTAGTCATCAGGCACCAGATCCTTTAAAGTTTAGCCTGTTATTTAAGAATAAAATCAAACTAATCATTTAAAAAATGAGGGGCCTGAGTGGCCGAGTGGCTAGCGATCTGGCACTCTGTACCTCGGTGCGTTAGAAGAAAAAAATGTTAAATGATTAGTTTGATAGGGCGCAAAAAGTATTGCAATTAAGTTAATTAAGTTAATTAAGTTTAATTATTAATTGTCATCGAATTCGTGACTCGTCCTCGAACTTGCTGAGTAAAAATTGTCCCCAACAGTTTCTATCCTATTGATGCGGCCGACGTCTAAAAATGCCCCCATCTGGGGTCACGAGCTTCCTTGCTCAAATGTCAGCATTCCTGCCATTCCTGGTCGGACGCGGCCCATCGGCGGTGGTCATTTACATCATTACATCTCTGTTCGCTCAGTTGATTGGTTCTTCCCCCAAGCCTCGACAACTATCTGCGCGGGGAACAACAACGAGAAAAGAAATCTATCTCTGCAATCGAAGGAGCAGCAAATAATTTATTTGGGCGCTCCATTGAATTTTTCTTCTCTCTCTCTCTCTCTCTCTCTTTTTTTTTTTTTTTTTTTTTCTTGTTCTACATCGTATCCTGCGGTTGTTTGAGGCTTTGCGTTTTTAATTCAGGTTACTTACAAAGTTCTGGGAGAGAAAAATGTGCGTAGTTTTTATTCTTTTTTTTTTTCTATAAATAATTCAAGTTTTGGTCCAATGTATTTATTATAACAGAATTTAATACACTGAGTATATTAATTTCAACAGAAACTAGGTGAAAAATGTAAGTTCTAAAAATGAATTGGGAAGCTTATCGTGTATTTAATTATATAACAAATCGAAAATATCGAATAATAATCGAATTTCGAAATCGAGAGATCTTTTATATTTGCAATAGATTATGCAATATCAAATCTTTTAAGTCTTACTTAATTTCCATTTGTTTTTAGTACAAAAACTTACATATGAAATGAAATATATTTTGCTGTCAAACTTTAAAACAATAAATGATTTATTAGTATCGTGCAAACTACGTTCGCGACCTTCACTTACGAATTGAATATGTCCTTAATCTAATTTCGTGCCTTAGTCTAACAAAAACAAAGTTCTAAGTACTGTTACAGTTAAGTGCAGTGGTGAAGAGTTCATGTGGTAAATAATTCAAAAAGTTCTATATCTATCTATCTATCTCTCTCTCTATATATACAGCATTTTTGACAAGCATCGTGCAAACTACGTTCATACCCCAAATCGAGTCAAGAAATGAAACCCGAAAATTAAATTGCGTTTTTAAATTCCAAAATAAAAGCATATTCAGTTTTAAAATTGAAAATAAAAGATTCAAACGCCCCATTTTGATAACTGCATCAAAGATGAAAGTATATTATTTACAATGCTCTAGTTTATAAATTGGGGGCCTCATGGCCGAGTAATTAGCGAATCCTTTGCGGGGCCATGGATGTTTGTAATGAATCAGTCTATTATGACTATTGGGCGTAAGGCTGACAGCCCTACCCCATAAAAAGAAAAACAGCTTTAACTTCAATGCAAGGAAGCATAAAATTGTCATTTTCAATTTTGAGTATAGAGTAGCGTCTATGTAAGATTATGTATAAATAAAAATTTTATGTTCATTTTTAATAATGTGAAGTTTTTATTTAGTTAAGAGATAAACATATAAAGAGTCATCTTATTATTATAAATGATAAAAAATTACACGAATGCCCTACTAGTCTAAATAATTTTCAAGATTTATGCAGTTAATAATTTTTTATTAATTAGCATACAATATTATTTCATTTCTCACTTCCTTTTATGACTTGGCTTTTGTAGGACAGAATGGTTCTTTTAATTGCGATTCGTTTTGTTGAAGTTATTCGAATCATATCCACCTGAACGAATCAAATTCAAATCAAATTCAATTCAATAAATAATTAATTTCATAACTTTCAGTCTTTCAACATCATTCAAACTTATTAAACAATATTAGATGTAAAGTAAAATATATGAAAAAAAATCTTTAATCTGTGAACACAAAGTTGTGTGCGTGTATGTGAAACACAAATATGATTTATGATTTAATAATATTATAATTATTAAATCATAAAACCATATTTGTGTTTCACATATATATATATGAAGATGAAGAAAGCTGTAATATATATATATATATATATATATATATATATATATATATGAAAGATGTACCCGTGGTACCGAGCTCCAGAATTAATAATATTATAATTTTTAATTCTGACGCTCGGTACCACAGGTTTCAGATGCGAGTCTCGGTGGTGACATGGATGTCTGTAGTGGTTCAGAATCCACTTTAAACAGTAGGTCCCAGTCTAACATGATTGTAGAGCATTTTGTGAACCCTACCCGTAAAAAAAAGGCATCTCATGTTTCGAAATCTGCCAGTAGGCAGACGGCCTTGGCCCACCATGAGGTTGCTGCGCCAATCATGATGATAATTATTAATTATAATGATTATAATAATTAATAATAAATTAAATAATAATTAGTAATTTATTTATTGAATTGTTCTTTTAATTGCAATTACTTCTGTTTTTTGCTCGAAACATATCCTCCTGAACAAGTCAAATTCAAATAAAATTCAATTCCTTAAATAAATAATTTAATTACTTTCAGTCTTTCAACATCATTCAAACTAATTAAGCAATATTGGATGTAAAAGTTAAACATGTAAAAAAAGTCTTTAACGAGGGGATTTTTGTGTGTGAAATACAAATATGGTTTTATGAATTTTACATTTTATTTCCTCATTTTTTTAGTCATATAATTGCATGATATTTTTTCATTTCCTTCTCCCAGAATCACGAAATCTTTTTTTCTTTCAATTTTTTGTTCTTATAAAAAAAAATGAGTTGATTTAATTAAATACTTTGCTAAAGCAAAGCATGCTTCTTGCGTTTTTAAAAGTGAATTAAATTCTGAGAGGTTTTTTTTTTTTTTTTAATATAAAAATTTTCGTTGAGCGAATTTTTTTTAGATTAAATTAATATAGCACACGCTAGAGTGGAAAAAATCTCCTAGAAATATTCAATAAACAGAACACCGATAAAAAAATATTTTTTTAAATTTTGTATTTTATAGTTTCTGAGAAATAATAGGAATCTGTTTTGATTTCTATAATCAATATGTTGATTTATAATAATTATAATTCGATTTCTTATAATATTTTTTACCTCTAATTTTAAAATAATCATATACTACTGTGTTCAAAAGTAAGACCCATTTTCAATTTAAAATTCCTGGGGCTTAAGGAATTTCAATATTTTTTCTTTTTGTGTTTCTGGCATTGTCCTTGACATCTCTGGGAAATTTGACATCAAAAATATTCATTAGTGTTTGAGTTACGCTTGGTTTCGTGAAACGCTAAAACTGATTCCGGCGATTTTTGAAATGTCTAAATTAATTGAGCAAAGAACTCGCATTACATTTTATTTGCGGAAACGTATAGAATGTTGCAGAAGGTATATTCGGTGAGAATTCCTATATCTGAAAGAAATATTTAGAAGTGGTATAAACAGTTCAAATAAGACAGAGAACGCGTTGAAGACGAAGAGCCCTCTGGTCGACCCTCAACCGACGAGGCTCACGTCCAAAAAAATAAACATTTGGTGCTGGTCCCAGTCTAACAGGATCAAGGCCTGAATGGCCGAGTGGCTAGCGCTCTGGCTCTCGGGTCCACAGATTTCGGGTTCGAGTCCCGGCGGTGCCATCAATGTTTGCAGTGGTTCGGAACGCACTTTAAACTGAAGGTCCCGTTCTGTTTAGCCTAAAGTGTGCACAAGATGACCATAGAGCGACACGCCAAAACCTTTAAAGTTCAGTCTGTTATTTAACAAAAAAAATCGAACCAATAATTTTTGGGGGCTGCAAAGCAGAACTGATTGTAATTAAGAACAGACGCATGACTCATCCTCCGAACTTGTTGAGTCAAAATCTCCCCCTACAGTTTCGATCTATTGATGCGGCCGTCGTCTAAAATGCCGAGGTCACGGGCGTCCTTGGCTCAAATGTCAGCATTCCTGTCATTCTTGGTCAGATGCGGCCATTTACATCATTCCATCTCTGTTCGCTCGGCTGATTGGTTTTTCCCCCAAGCCTCGCCAACTATTTGGCGGGGGAACGACAACAAGAAAAGAAATATATCTCTGCAATCGAAGGAGCCAGCACATTTATTTGGACGCTCCATTCAATTTTTCTCCTCTTTTTTTCTTCTTCTTGTTCTACATCGTGTCCTGCGGTTTGGAGGCTTTCGTTTTTAATTCGGGTTACAAAAGTTCCGGAGAGAAAATGTCCTTATAGTTTTATTCGTTATTTATAAATGATTCTCGAGTTTTTGGTTCAATATATTTATAACAGGAATTTATTAATATCAAAAGCAAAGGAGGGGAAAATGTAAATTCTAAAATAAATTGGGAAGCTTATCGGGTATTTAATTATATAACAAATCAATAAAAATGGCATATCTGAATTCGAAAGATATTAAACGAAAAACAACGTTTTCGTGAATTCGAGAGATCTTTCTTATATTTGAAATGGATTATGCAATATCAAATCTTTTAAGTCTTAATTAATTTCCACTTGTGTTTAGTACATAAACATTCATTAGGAATGAAATATATTGCTATCAAACTTTAAAACAATAAATAATTTATTAGTATCGTCCAAACTACGTTCGCAACCTTCACTTACGAATTGAATATGTCCTTAATCTAATTTGTGTCAAAAAATAAAATTCAAAAATTAAATTTCGTTTTTAAATTCCAAAATAAAAACAAAATCAGTTTTAAAATTTTTCTTTTGTTCTAATGCAGCTTAATGGATATCTTAAAGCAAGTGCTGTACAGACGTTACTCACTTAGCACTTCACAGAAGGTGCGTGAAGCTTGAAGATGATCTACGGACGCGCAGTAACACTACCGCCACAATGCTCTACGATCGAGTTAGACCGGGACCTACTGTTTAAACTGGATTCCAAACATTACAAGCATGTATGGCACCGCCAGTACTCGAACCCGAAACCTGTAGTACCGAACGCCAGAGCGCTAGCCATTGACCCATCAGGCACCAACCAGATCCTTTAATGTTTAGTTTGTTATTTAAAATCAGGGCCTAAATGGTCGAGTGTCTTGCTCTCTAGCGCTCTGTGCCACAGGTGTCGGATTCGATTCCCAGCGGTGCCATGTTTGTTTGTATCGGTTCGGAATCCACTTTTAAACTGCAGGCCCCGGTCTATTTAACTAAAGTGTGCACAAGAGGACCGTAGAGCGATAAGCCAAACCTTAAAAGTTTTGTCTATTATTTAACAATAAAAATCAAACTAATCATTTTTTGGGGGGCAGGGGAGTTGCAAAGCAAAAGGGATTGCAATTAAGAGCAGATTCGTGACAAAACCTCCGAACTTGTTGAGTAAAAATCGCCCCGACAATTTCGATCTGTTGATGCGGCCGTCGTCTAAAATGCCAGGGTCAGGAGCGTCCTTGGCTCAAATGTCAGCATTCCTGCCATTCCTGGTTAGACGCGGCCATTTACATCATTCCATCTGTGTTCGCTCGGCTGATTGCTTTTCCCCCCAAGCCTCGCCAACTATCTGCGCGGGGAACAACAAGAGAAGAAATACATCTCTGCAATCAGAGGAGCCAGCACATTTATTTGGGCGCTCCATTCAATTTTCTCCTCTTTTCTTCTTCTTCTTGTTCTACATCGTGTCCTGCGGTTGTTTGAGGCTTTGTGTTTTTAATTCAGGTTACAAAAGTTCCGGAGAGAAAATGCCCGTAGTTTGATTCGTTTTTTTTTTATAAATAATTCTGTTGTTTTTGGCTCAATGTATTTATTTATAACAAAATTTATTCATTTCAAAAGCAAGGAGGAGAAAATGTGAGTTCTAAAATAAATTGAGAATCTTATCGGGTATTTAATTATATAATAAATCAGTGAAAAATAACATCCGTTCTGAATTTGAGAGATATTTTCTGATATTTGCAATGGATTATGCAATATCAGATCTTTAACGTTTAAATTAATTTCCATTTGTTTTCAGTACTTTCGCAAGGAATCAAGTTTTAAGAAAAATTACTTATTAGTATCGTGCAATGTTAATTTGTTCAATAACTACGGTCGCACCTTCACTAACGAACTGAATGTGTTCTTAACCCCAATTCGAGTCAAGAAAAGAAATCCGAAAATTAAATTTCGTTCTTAAATTCCAAAATAAAAAAAAAAAAATTTTTAACTAATGCAGTTCGCAAACACTTAGACTATTGTCTTGGATGCCTTAAGACAAGCGATGCACCGACGTTACTTACTTAGCACTACCGAGGAGGTGCGTGTAGCTTGAAAATATGCTACGGACGCGAGTCATCAACACCCCACAACTCTTTACGATCCTGTTAGACCAACACCTACAGTTTAGAGTGTATTCCGAACCACTACAAACATCCATGGCAACGCCGGGACTCGAACCCGATACCTGTGATACGAGCGCCAGAGTTCTAGCCACTGGGACATCAGGTCCTTAAATCTGGACAAAAACCAGTAATTAGAGTTTGCCTTGTATTATTCTAAATCAAAAACGAATTGTATTATGAGACCGTGGGGCCTGAATGGCTGAGTAGCTAGCGCTCTGGCGCTCGATAAGTGGAAGTGACTAACGTCTGTGCAGCGCTTGCCTTAAGGCATCCAAGACAATTGTCTTAGTGTTCACCAGCTGTCGTAGGAAAAAAATAATGATAAATAGATCATATATCTAGCGACAGCCATCCGTCATATTGTTTTACACTCCTTGTTCTTCAACATTGAAACATTTGAGAGGTGCTTTGTGATATTTACTGTTTATGATCAGTATGATTCCGGGACTCGAACCCGAAACCTGTGGTAATAAGCGCTAGCCAGTCGGCCATCAGGCGCCAGATCCTTTAAATTTTTATTTAACAATAAAATGAAACTAATCATCTTTTTGTAGGGGGAGCAAAGCAAAAACTGATTCTAATTAAGAAGAGATCCATGACTCATCCTCCGAACTTGTTGAGTCAAAATCGCCCCGACATGATGCGGCCGTCGTCCAAAACGTCCGCGACCGGGGGTCATGAGCATCCTCGCTCAAATGTCAGCATTCCTGTCATTCCTGGTCGGACGCGGCCATCTACATCATTCCGTCCCTCTGTTCGCTCCGTTGATTGGTTTTCCCCAAGCCTCGCCAACTGTTTGGCGGGGGAACAACAAGGAAAGAAATACATCTCTGCAATCGAAGCAGCCAGCAAATTTATTTGGGCGCTCCATTGAATTTTTCACCTTTTTTTTTTTTTTTTTTTTTTTCTTGTTCTACATCGTGTGCTGCGGTTTGCGTTTTTAATTCGGGTTACAAAGTTGGGAAGAAAATGTCTGTAGTTTTATTCTTTTATTATAAATGATTTTCGAGTTTTGGGTTCAATGTATTTGTTTATAACGGAATTTATTAATTGCAAAAGCAAGGAGGTGAAAAATGTAAGTTTTGAGAAGCTTATCGGGTATTTAATTATAACAAATCAATTAAAATAACATAATCTGAATTCGAGAGATAATAAACGAAAAATAATGTTCTGAATTCGAGAGATCTTTCTTGTGATATTGCATAATGCATTGCAAATATATCTTTTAAGTTTGAATTAATCTCCCTTTGCTTTCAGTACAAAAAAGCTATCATAAGGAATAAAACATATTGCTGTCAAACTTTAAAATAATAAATGATTTATTAATATCGTGCAAACTACGTTCGCACCTTCACTGACGAACTGAATGTGTTCTTGATCCCAATTCGAGCAGCTTGATGGCTAATTGGTTAGCCTTCTGCCCTTTGGTATTACAGACTTTAGGTTCGAATCCCTGGCTGTGGGATGGATGTTTGTGAGTGGTTCGGAATCCACGTTAAACTGTTGGTCCGCTCTAATCAGCCCAAAAAATGTGCAAAAAATGACCGTAGAGCGACAAACCAAACTAATTCGAGTTCGAGTCAAGAAATGAAATCCGAAAATTAAATTTCGTTCTTAAATTCGAAAATAAAAACACATTCAGTTTTAAAATAGAAATAAAAAGAATCAAACGCCGCTTGATGAAAACTGCATCATAGGTGAAGAATTTGCAAAGCTCTAGTTTGTAATTTAAGTTGCATACTTTAGAATGCAATCTTTACAATCTTTATAACATGTTATAACTCCGGCTTATAACTTATATATAAAACTTATAACTTATGTATAAAATTATTGAGCTAACTTATGTATAAAATAATTATAGGATAAAATGCAGCATAATTGCTATTCATAACTTATGTACAAAATTTATTATTAAACTTCGTATTTTAATAACTTGTCAATTAATCAGGGTGTAGGGCTATTACTAGTAATTTCTTTTTATTTATTAATAAAATTATATTTATTTTTAGTAACTTATTATTATTATTTATTATTAATAAAAAGAAATGTTTAAAATGAACTTTTTAATTATGATTTCTAACACATAATTTGTTTTTTTAAAATAATGCTGCTAATACTTTGATGAAATTGAGGTTTGGTTTGTCGCTCTTCTATCATTTTTGCACACCTTAGCTTAATTAGACGGGGACATACAGTCTAACGTGGATTTCGAACCACTAACAAATACCCATACCACAGCCAGGATACGAACCTGAAGCTTGTGGTACTAAAAGCCAAAGTACATATTGACCATTAGACCGCTGGATGAAATTTAAGAATTACTCTGATTTCAATGCAGGAAGGCATAAAATTGCCACTTTTCAATTTTGAGTATAGATTAACATATAAGATTAGATTAACATTATTAGAGTATAGTATAAAATAAAAATGTATAAATGAAAATGTTATTTTTTAATAATATAAATGTGAAATTTTTATTTAGTTAAGAAATAAACATAAAAAGTCATCTTATTATACACTCAAGAGCCAAAACATTATGACCACCTGTCAGTAACGAGTTGGCCCACCTTTGGCGCACAACACAGCTTCAACCCGCCTTGGCATGGATTAATACCACCACTTAATACCAGTTAAATACCACTTCCACCTGATCACGTGCCTTCCACGTCATCCAGGCGAGTTCATTGCAAAATGTAGGGGTGGTCATAATGTTTTGGCTCTTGAGTGTAAATTATTAAGAAAAATTACACGAATGTCTTATTAGTCTAAATAATTTTCAAAATTTATACAGTTTATAATTTTTTTATATTAATTAGCATACAATATTATTTCATTCCTCACTTTCTATTACGACTTGGCTTTCGAGGACAGAATGGTTCTTTCAATTGCAATTCCTTTTGTTGTAGTTGTTCGAATCATATCCGCCTGAACAAGTCAAATTCAACTAAAATTCAATTCAATAAATAAATAATTTCATTACTATCAGTATTTCAACATCATTCAAACTAATTAAACAATATTGAATGTAAAATAAAACATCTAGAAAAATTCTTTACTGTGGGATTTTTGTATGTGTTTGGGAAACCTAAATATGGTTTTATGATTTAATAATATTATAATTATTAATTATAATAATCATTAATTATTAATTATAATAATTAACAAGTACTATAAAAAAAATTTGTAAGTCAATTCCTACTTTTTTTCACTCTATTGCAGAAAGCCCTTTATGAATAATTTTCATTCATTTTTTAAGTTTATCTGGCGCCATCTATTGGTAAATATATGCAACTTAAATCTAAAAAAGAAACTAAAATTAATTAATTAAATTGAATTAATATTTGAAAAAACTGTATCAACATCCAGTGTCATCCACTGCAACTTAAAAAAATGTATTTGAACTCGAGTGGATGAATAAAAAAAAAAAACGATTATGAACGATTGAAAATTTGAACAAGATATATATAGGAAGAGTGTGAGCTAATGGAATTGAATAATAAATAACATAAAACTTATTATTTATTAATTTATTTATTGAATTGTTCTTTCAATTGCAATTACTTTTTTGCTGCAGTTGCTAAAATCATGTCCGCCTGAACAAGTCAAATTCAAATAAAAATTAATTCGATAAATAAATAATTTCATTACTTTCAGCATCTTTCATCATCATTCAAACTAATTAAACAATATTGGATTTATTATAATAATTAATAATAAATTAAATAATAATTAGTAATTTATTTATTTTAAAGTTATTTTTAATTGCAATTCTTTTTGTTGTAATTGCTCGAATCATATCCGCCTGAACAAGTCAAATTCAAATTCAAATCAATTCAATAAATAAATAATTTAATTACTTTTAGTCTTTCAACATCATTAAATTAATTAAACAATATTGGATGTGAAGTTAAACATGTAAAAAAATTTTAATCAGGGTTTTGTATGTATTTGTGAAACATAAATATGGTTTTATGATTTTAATATTATATTATAATTATAATGATTATAATAATTAATAGCAAATTAAATAATAATTAGTAATTAGTAATTTAATTATTGAATTGCTCTTTTAATTGCAATTCCTTTTGTTTCTGTTGCTCAAATCATAATTCAAATCAAAATCAATTCAACAAATAAATAATTTCATTACTGTCAGTCTTTCAACATCATTCAAAATAATTAAACAATATTGAATGTGAAGTTAAACATGTAAAAAAAAATGCTTTAACGAGGGGATTTTTGTATGTGAAATACAAATATGGTTTTATGAACTTTACATTTTATTTCCTCATTTTTTTAGTCATATAATTGCATGATATTTTTTTAATTTCCTTCCCAGCATCGCAAAAATCTTTTTTCTTTCAATTTTTTTTCGTTCTTATAAAAGAAAACTTTTAAAAAAAATGAGTTGATTTAATTAAATACTTTTCTAAAGCAAAGCATGCTTCTTGCGTTTTAAAAGTGAATTAAATTTTGAGAGGGTTTTTTTTTAATATAAAAAAATTTGGTCGAAGAAATTTTTAGATTAAATTAATATAGCCCACACAATAGTGGGGAAAAAAATCTCCAAGAAATATTAGATAAACAGAGTACTGATAAAAAAAATTTTTTTTTCATTTCGTATTTTATAGTTTCCGAGAAATAATATAAATCTGTTTTGATTTTTATAATTGATGTGTTGATTTATGACTCTAATTCGATTTCTTATAATATTTTTACCTATCATTTTAAACTAATCATATATATCATTGTGTTGTATTTCATTCATTAATACTATACAATTCAAAGAATAAAAAACATTACAATTATTCAGATATTTACAACATTCATTTTGTGCAAAATTTATCTGTAGAAAATATAGACTGCTGATCATTCAAACTGCACCACCTTTGCGGCCTGATGGCCAGTTGGCTGGCTCTCTTGCCTTTGGTGCTTCAGATTTGGTTTGTAGTGGTTCGGAATCCACTTTACACCGTAGGTCCCAGTCTCCTATGACCGTAGAGCGCCACAGAGCCCATTCAGACTTCTCATCCACATCATTCCCAAACAGTAAAGGGGCAACTCAGCTCTAGGCGCAGTGATGTGGTATGGTGTAGTAGTAGTTCTTGTTGTAATAAAATGATCCGTAATAGCAATATTCACAGAATATTTTTCAACTCATTTATTTGTTGTTTCGGAGTTACCAGGAAAGTTTATTTCCAGGCGTCTTGATTCTTCCTCAGTTAGACACAAAAATATTTGACTGCCGTTTAATTTTATTAGAAAGCGAGAAAACACAATTCCAATACTTCTTAATCATACTTTTTGTAACATTAAGGAACTTTACTGATGTGCAGAAATTGCATTTACGCTGCAGTGTTATGCATTCATATGTTTTTCAGTTTAATCATGCAAATTTCAAAGTAATTTTCTTCCTATAGAGTATTGCATTATGAATAACCAATAGTGTGTACTGAAAACTTGACAATGATTACATTTACGTTGAATAGATAATTTGTTCTCTTCCGCCAGTAAAATCTTATATGTAGTTTAAATTGTTGTTTCACTCAACCATCATTTACGACAATGTTGTATTTGAAGGATTGGATAAATTGGGGCAGGATATCGTTTCTATACTAGCTGTTTTGGACCAGATCCGATCGGTGTGCTTGCAGTGGATTCCCTCCCATGTGGGCATCTATGGAAATGAAATTGCTGATTTGCTCGCTAGGGAAGGTTGCGAACTTCCCAAAGCTTCTTCTTCCAATCTGTGAGCTTCAGAGGTTCATTCCATGACTTTAGCCAGAGTGAATACCGCTTGGAGGTCGCCACCCATTCATGCATGGTACGCCGCTAAATATCCTGGTATGTCCTTGCAGTGCTCCTTTCCTAGACCTGCTCAAACGGCTTTAGCTAGACTAAGGACTGGCCACACCAAGAGTTTGACCTTCAATGGAGACATATACCCTTTTGTCATTGTTCGGCCATCGCGCCTCCCTTATCATCTCGTCGATTGTTATGGGTGCCTCTGTGAGGCAACTGCTGAATGAGGGGAGGACCGTTTATGATCTATTGATGCAGCATGATCTACTGGACTTGGTTTAGGATTCTAAATCAAGGGGGATAAGCAACAACAACACGATAATGTTTTTTACAGTGTAAAAAAAAATTCCATTGTTTCAATAAAATGTAATAATGAATTTTTTTTTTTTGTCTTCTTAGTTCTGTGTTCTCCGGGGACTTTTTACGAAGCGTCGATGAAGGAATGTCTGGATTGTCCTTTGGGATTTTACCAAGAAGTAGAAGGTCAAATATCGTGTGAGAGATGTCCAGATGGAATGACCACAGAATATGGGAGAGTCAGGAACATCACTGAATGCAAAGGTAATTATAATTAAGAAGCAAAATCATTTTTACTAACTGATTTGCATAATTATTTGTTGTTATATTATCTACACGTACATGACAACTTTTAAAGAAATTCTTAAACATATACAAATTTCGAACGCTTTTTATCAATTTACATAATTTGTTTTACTAAGCTTATTAAAAGTTAGTGTTTGTAGGAAAGGGATCTGATGGCCGAGTGACTAGCTTTCTGGCGCTCGGTGTCACAGGTTTCGATTCGAGTTCCAGCAGTGTCGTGAATGTTTATAGGGGTTCGGAATCCATTTAGGGTCCCGGTCTAATATGGCTGTTGAGCTTTGGAGCGTAAAGCTGACAACCCTACACCGTAAAAACAAAACATCTCCTGCCCAGAAATATGCCAGTAGGCAGATGATATTGGCCCACCATGGGGCTGTTGCGGCACTGGTGATGATAATGTACATAGGAAATAATAAATGAGAGTATACCTTCTTCACAACTGACGATTATTTATACAATCAACCAGATTTTTGAAACACTTTTATTATTATAAAAGTTGACACAGTTTAACAACGTTTAAGAACTAAACAGCACTGTAAAATGATATCACTTCTTTAAATCATCAG
Source organism: Caerostris extrusa (assembly GCA_021605095.1). Classification (NCBI taxonomy): domain Eukaryota; kingdom Metazoa; phylum Arthropoda; class Arachnida; order Araneae; family Araneidae; genus Caerostris; species Caerostris extrusa. The sequence goes on from BPLR01005891.1 coordinate 32,731, forward strand.
CCCATTTATGCACTAATTGATCCAGCTTTTTGGATTTCTTACATGTAAAAAATAGCATTCTCAAGGCTACAATAGGATTAGATTCATCATAAATAAGCTAACAGAAATTCCGACACTAAATTCGAGATGTAAAATGAATATGATCCATGATTACTGTGTTTTACACTAGTTTTCTTAAGTTAAAAAAAAAATGATACTTTCAAAAAGAAACCTATTCGAAATTTGTACATAGTAGTACAAAACGCACTGATTAAAACTGCAATATATAAAATAGTGATTTTGCAATCCCGGAATAAATCATCCACACTTATTAGAAAAATGTGTTTTATAATGTAAAACTGCATCTTTCGCTGTGACAAGGTGATAGGAAATCAGAACGACCAATTCTTTACAATGAGTTATAATTTACTGGAAGAAGAATGGGAGGTTAATGAGTGGTTAAAGACAGGTCTAAATCAGACAGTAGTTAAATGAGAGTCATCTTGTAGTTCATAGACTTTGACAACAATTTCAATTCATTTCAATTTCAAAACCGCCAATTGGATAACACGAAAATAGGTCGAATACCGACAAAAGTTATTTTTAATTATGTATACAAGTGCTAGAATCTCAATTCCATTCCAACAAAGATCTTGTTTTCCTAAAGCCACAGAAAGAATAATACCATCATCTACTCTACCCTGAAAAAAATCATGAAGATGGTTGGTACGCAATTTCGTACCAGTCATTTGCGTGCTTCTCATTTTTCATTCTCAGAGACATATCTAATCGGCTGGATTTCAATACAGATTCCCTTTAAAGGAATAGTTCAGATGCAGATTGCAAAGTGATAACTAGAGTTATGTGATTTGTAGAGAACCTGGAATGGGTTGTCATCAGGGCCGGATTTTTCTATAGCCTAACTAGGCTTCAGCCTAGGACCTCAAGATCAAGAGGGGCCTACATTCAAATTGTTAGCAAAATTAGAATGACACTATTCTAAAAACAGTAATCACTAAAACACTGAATTGAAAATAAGGAGAAATTCTACACATATCTCTAATAAATAACATAAAAACATATTGGTTGAGATCATTGGTTTTTTGGGTTGGTTTCGTTTAAAACTTAAAATTCATAATAATTCATACTTAAACTTTAAATGCGAATTATTTATCTGAATTGAATTTACTTTAATCTTCAGTGTATTGAATATATTTAGTTTAATTTGATAGAAAATAGGATAATTTTATTGTATATTTTATTTTCATAGTCAAAGATTTTTATTATTAAAAATTTTGTTTCTTTGTAAGTGTTGTGTGTTTTGTTTGATTAGATATTGTTACAAGTTATTGATTCTATAGGTACTGAGAATAAATGTCCAAATAAGTGCTCTTGACTTTTTTTATTTTATTTATTATCCGTGGCACATTTTTTTATAAAGATTAGTACCCATCACAACATGTTTCATTTAACATATTGATATATATCACGGTAATGATTTATTTTATCCTCTCTCATGTCATTTACAAATATAAAAATGGGAGGTGAAGGGGCCTCATAAGTGGAATAGCCTAGGGCCCCTTTTTCATCTAAATCTGGCCCTGGTTGTCATCCATGAACCCTTTATGAAAGGCATTCATACAGATGAGACAGCATCTGAATGTAGAGTGATATCTTTTTCAGTAGATGCAAGACATCCGGGACTTTCTACACTACGACTGCTGAAGTCTACAGAGAGTTTATCCTGGATGCCAATGTGTTCCTACTCCCCGGATTGTAGGAGATAATTTCATCCTATAAGATAGTAGGTATAATGAATCTTCTGCGGACTTGTGTGAAAATTCAAAAACTTCAATGCAAAAGGCTTAAACGAACGAACACATTTATAGATGAATATTTCCAATGAATCACGCATTGAAACAAAACAATCTGAATCGGGCCTGAATGGTCGAGTGGCTAGCGCTCTGGCGATCGGTACCACAGGTTTCGGGTTCGAGTCCCGGCGGTGCCATGGATGTTTGTAGTGGTTTGGAATCCACTTTAAACCGTAGATCCCGGTCTCCTATGACTGTAAGAGTGTCACGGAGCAAAAGTTAGACTTCTACCTACGGGTGCTCCATCACAACAGAGAAGCTGCCCCTTTCCCTCCATCCATGAGTAGATCACTCATGGGATGTCCGTCCCACACTGCAGGACATTGAGGATTAGTCACAACAACAACAACAACGAATCTTCTGAGGACTTGGGTTAAAATTCAAGAACTACAATTCAAAAGGCTTAAGCGAACAAACGCATTTATACATGAATATTTCCAATGAATTACGCATTGAAACAAAACAATCTCCAGCATGCCTTCTTGAACTCTTCATTGAGATTCTACAACACTCTGCTCACTTGATCTCAGATCTTCTATTTCTTGATCTCTACTTCATCCATGACCTCCGCTTTTATTTCGACCGTCTTCCCTAACTCCTTATTCAAGTTTTCTTGTTTGCTGAAGTCCACAGAGATGGTATCCTGGATGCTGATGCTTATGTATTATGTATGTATGATGCTTATGTATGTGTTCCCACTCACCCGGACTGTAGGTTTGGTTTGGTTTGTCGCTCTACGGTCATCTTGTGCCCACGTTAGGCTAAACAGACCGGGACTTACGGTTAAAAGCGGATTCCGAACCACTACAAACATCCATGGCACCGCCGGGGCTCGAACCCGAAACCTGCAGTATTGAGCGCCAGAGGCCTAGCCACTCGGCCATTCAGCCCCCACCCTGACTGTAGGAGATAATTCCAACCTATAAGGTAATAGGTGTAATGAATCTTCTGAGGACAATCTTCAAAAACTTCAATACAAAAAAGGCTTAAACGAACAAACGCATTTATAGATGAATATTTCCAATGAATCGATCATTGAAACGGAACAATCTGAACCTCCAGCATGCCCTTTCGAACACTTCATTGAGATTCTCCAACACTCTGTTGTCTTGATCTCAGAGCGGCCTGGTGGCCAAGTGGCTAGCGCTCTGTCCTTTGGTATCTCAGTCTTCAGGTTCGAATCTTGGAGGTGGCATGGATGTTTGTGAGTGGTTCGAAATCCACATTAAACTGTAGGTCCCGGTCTGTTTAGCCTAAAGTGTGCACAAGATGACCATAGAACGACAAACCAAACCAGATCTTCTATTTTTTTGATCTCCTCCCGATATCTCCGATATCATCGCTTTTATTTCGTCCGTCTTCCCCAACTCATTCTTCAAGTTTTCTTGTTTGCTTTCTCCTTTCACTCCCTTGCGGCACCTTCTTGGATGTTGTTTTTCCTCTCCCTCACTGCACTCTCTTATTGGTTTTTGTCCTTTCCCGTACAAAGATAACACTATTAGACCACCCAGGGATCATATAATTGATTATTGTCTTCAGCAGCGAATGATTCAGCGCTTGGAATATCCAGCTTGACCATTGGGCATGTTTCAGATACTGTAAGGATACGTGTTCCTGCTCTCAATCCTACTTTTTAGATCCTTGTTCTTACTTAGAGAAGTTTTGCTTAAAATCGATGACTCTCGCTTCCTGCAGGTATCATAGGCTTCATTATTGATAACATTGCACATCGATATTGTTGCTCTGAGTTATGACATTCCAATGGTATGAAATAATTTCTCAATTCCTTCTATTAGCTCGCACTCTCCCTATATATATCCTGTTCATATTTTCAATCGCTCATAAAATACTCTTTATGTATCCACTCAAGTTCGAATACATTTTTTTTTTAACTTACAGTGGATGACACTCGACGTTAATGTTTTTTCAAATATTAATCCATTCATTAAATTTAATTAATTAATTTTATTTTGTTTTTTAGATTTAAGTTGCATGTATCCACCAATAGATCGCGCAAGATAAACTTAAAAAAATGAATGAAAATTATTTATAGAGGACTTTCTGCAATAGAGTGAAAAAAAGTAGAAATTCACTTTAAAAAATTTTTTTTTATATTACTTGTTAAGTTATAATTATCACATAATTTGTTTTCGTGTATCTTTAATCTTACAATGTATTGCATACATTGTTTATCTTATCGTTATGTTCTGCACTTATTTCGCCATGATTAAATTAATTTCATTCCAATGGAGCAATGGTTCTTGTTTATTTATTATTTTATTTCTATTAAAATGGTATGACATTAAATTTATAATCTAAATTTAACTTTCTTAAAGAATTGTAATGATTATGCCAAACTTAATGGATTGTATCTCTGTTTGCAGGTATATGTCTTCCGGGAACCTATTCTCCCACAAGAGTGGAGACGTGCCTCGCTTGTCCTGTGGGCACCTACCAAGAACTCAAGGGCCAAACATCTTGCAACGTGTGCCCGAACGGAACCACAACGGCGAGCTCCAGATCGGTTTCGGAAACGGACTGCAAAAGTATGCAGATATTAAATCCTTATAAATTTAAGTGTTAAAATCCAAAAAGTATGGATGATAAAACTTTCTTGATAAAAGTACATAACAATGATAAAACTGAAGACAAGAACTACAAATCAGGAATAATTCATTCCAGATATATGGTGCAGATATATTTTGAGGAAAAAAGTTAAACCAAGGAAAAAAGTTTTATTCCATGAAAATCAAATCAATTACTATTTTACTAAATTTAAATTGGTACCATTCCATTACAACAAACGTACATAATATAATCAGATAACTGCGATTTTGGTTTAAAATTAGCAGAATATTCCTCTATTTTATGCAGAAATGAAATCAAATGTAAAATTACCATACTTGTAACCTTCAGAATACGCAGGGTTTTGTTTTGCTGCATCGCTAACGAATATGGCATGATCTGCAACGGACTTTATATGTCCGAACTCGTGGTTCAGGGGTAACGTGCCGCTATTTAGCATGAAGCTGAGGTTCGATGAACTGGAGACATTGTTGTAGACACTGTTTCAAAAAATAAATTAATAGTTTAAAAAACTAAAAAAATACGCTTTAAGAGTTAATCTATCTAAAAGTAAAATAATTGTTAACATTAAAATTACCTTTTATTTTTTAGAACTATTATTTTAACATAAGTCAGTCATTTTAAAATGAATGACGAGAAAATGAATGTCACTGTTCTAAAAGCATGGGGTGCTTTGTATGACATTTTTAAACTAACTCTGCATTTCGGAATGAAACTAGTGAAAATTATAACGATTGATATCGAGCACCTCACGCTTTTAGAACAGTGACATTCATTTTCTCGTCAGTCATTTTATTCTTATGTTAACAATTATTTTTTACTTTTTAGTTTGATTAACTCTTAAAGCGTATTTTTTAGTTTTTTAAACTATTAATTTATTTTTTACTTTTTAGTCTGATTAACTCTAAAAGCGTGTTTTTTTTTTAGTTTTTTTAAACTATAATTTATTTTTCATTTTTAGTTTCAATACAAATCATTTATCAGTTGCTACAAAATACATTTATTACAATACATTTATCATTTGCTACAAAATCATTGGAGAGAGAAACACATTGATCAGCATGAAAATTATATTGGTATAAGTGATCAAGGTAAAAGAAAAATTAATTAAGGTAAGAAAAAGTAAAATTAAGGAATAAAAAATTTAAAAGTTTATGAGAAATACAAAAAGATAAAAAAATAAATACAATACAAATAAAAATTAATGAAAAAATACTAAAAAGTTAAGTACGATACAATTAATAAATAATCAAAAAAGAATAATATAAAAAAGGTGAATCGGTGTAGGTAAATGGGTACCTTGGTCGCGAAGCGACCAGACCTCCAAATGGCAACATAAGATACAGTGGCAGTCGGTCACTGCCCATTGATAATTAACACAAATTGCACAATATATAGAGAAAAATAAAAGCAAAAATATAAATACAGTATATACAAAGCAAAAATACAAAAGAAAAAAAGAAAAACCAAAAATACCGGAAGCCGAAGCACATCATAGCACTCACGCAGAAGCAAAAAAGAAATAAACACAAACAAACTCGATACGCAACCTAATCAAAAAATTTCCAGGACCAGAGATAAAAAGAAAACAAGTCTACTGATTAATATTTAATACATGGCGTGGCCTCTTGCTAAACGTATGCAGAGAAATATCATAATCAATTTTATTTAATGCAGTAATTACAGAATTATCAGAACTATTGAGAGATGTGTAGAAATTGTTAGAAATTTTAGCCACATAATCCCGAAAACTAGGCATGGAAAGAGCAAATTTAATTTTCTTGTTACGGAAGAACCAGGGAGTATTAACAATCATACGTATAACTTTATTTTCCAATCTTTCCAAGACTTGAAAATTACTTTTGCAGTAGAGCCCCAGACTGGACTCGCATATGCTATTATCGGACGAAGATAAGCTAAATATATTAGTTTTTTTTAATTCAGTAGTTAGTTTTGAGTGCCTGCCTAGAACAGAATATAATTTACGAAATTGAGTGTTAAATTTATCTCGGAGGTATTCAATATGTGCTTTAAATGTTAGTCGTCTATCAAAAATTACACCTAAATACTTGGCTTCTTTAGACCAGGAAATATTAGTATTAGAGATAATTATGTTAGGTGGATTATAAACAGTTTTCCTGGTAAATAGCACTGCTTCAGTTTTCGCGACATTAAGTTTAATTTTCCATTTTTCTAGCCATAATTCAAGTGTGTTGATGCAGTTTTGTAAATTTTCGAGTAATAATTGCTGCATCATCAGCATACAATGTCAATTTAATTCTGTGGTCTTGTGGAATGTCATTAGTGTAAATATTGTACAGGAAAGGTCCCAAGATCGATCCCTGAGGAACCCCCGCGAGAATCTTGCAATTTAATATAAAAAAAAGGTGGAATATCCGCTAAGTTTACATACTTTTTGCCCACCGAAATTTTCGGCTAATAGGAAGAGCGCAATTCGACATGATCGCACGACGATTTGCCATATTAATGGAGAACCTTGGTTGCTTAGCAACCTCTATCTCCTGCTTTGTGAGTGACGGAAATTTCTTAAGCTTTAAGCCCATTGATTAGATAGTAAAAAGCAATATAGGTATATTATTAATTTATTTAAAAATTAATTATTCGAAATTTTTATTAATTAATAAAAAAAAAATTAAAAAAAATAATAATAATAATAATAATAATAAATAAATAATAATAATAAAATTCTGCATATATAAATTTTTTTTCATTTTTTTTTTTATATTATTATTATAATTTCAAGTAGGTAATAAAAGAGATAAACAATAGAAACAAACAATAACGATTGAGGGGAAATTGTGACTCAGTGGAGAAACTGCATGGTAATTCGGAAAGGAGGATATCGGAATGTTAATGAATAATATTCATAACAGCGCGAGGTCTTTTGCGATTTTTAAAATCAGAAATGTCGTAAACATAGTTGCTTAGATCATTCAAAACGGAATTATTAATATTTGGAATGGAATTATAAAATTTTTTTTGCAGTTTTATACACAAATTGTTTAAAACTTGGGAGGAAAGAGCATGTCTGATATCATCATTTCGGAAAAACCAAGGCGAATTTGTAATCATACGTAGGATTTTATTTTCAAGTCTTTGTATGATCTCGAAATTCGACGGAGCAGTAGATCCCCAAATAGGACTCATATGCAAGTATTGGACGCAAGTAAGCAAGATAAATGAGTTTTTTATTTTCCAAGGACATAGTAGAGTTCCTACAAATGAGTGGATACAGTACACGAATGCATCTATTAAATTTATCCCTAAGATAGTTAATGTGAGGAGCATAATTTAATTTGCGATCTAAGATTACACCCAAATATTTAGTTTGCCCAACCCAATTAATAGGGTTATTATAAATTTTGATAGAAGGAGTATTAAGAACCCTTTTACGCGTGAATAGTACTGCTTCGGTTTTCTCAACGTTTAATTGAATTTTCCATTTTATAAGCCATTGTTCAAGATGATTAATATAATTCTGAAGGTTTTTACTAATGATAAAATGTTTTCGACCTTGAGTGAGGAGTGCTGTATCATCTGCAAAAAGACTGATTTTCACATTATAAATTTGCGGAATATCGTTAACGTAAAGATTGTAGAGAAATGGTCCAAGTATTGAACCTTGGGGAACACCAGCCTGAATTTTTTGAACAGAAGAATCTGTGTTATCAATGGAGACCACAAAAAGTTCTATTAGTAAGATAATTTTGAATAATTTTAATAAGAAAAGGAGAAAAGTTGAAAATAATTAACTTATGTATTAACCCATTAACCCAAACTCTATCAAATGCCTTTGCTACATCAAGGAAAACCACAGCAGTATCTAATTTCCAGGAAAATCCCTCGGAAACAGTTTCAGTGAGATTAAGTAGTTGATGCGTTGTAGATAATTTTTCAGTAAATCCAAATTGCTGGGGAATGAGAAGATTTTTTTGTTTAGTTTCATTTTTTTAGATAAGTCAAAATGACCTTCTCTATTAATTTGCTTAATGAAGAAAGAAGAGAAATGGGCCTGTAGCTAGTAGGGAAGTTGGATCTTTACCTTTCTTATGAATGGGCAAAATTCGAGCTCTTTTCCAACAATCAGGGAAATAAGAATATTGAATGGCAGCGTCAGCAATTTGGCAAATTTTAAAAATAGCTTTTAAAGGAAGATTTTTCAGCATCTTATTTGTAATAGTATCCATACCAGGCGTTTTGTTAATCTTTAAGCCAGTGATGAAATCGATAATAGTAGAAGCTTTAGTATTAACAATTTTTTGGAGCAAAATGGATGGAGTTAAAGTTAGAGGTAGAGTCATAAACAGCTTTAGTATTCTGAGAATCATTAATGTTATTTTCCTGAAACTGCTCCCGAAAGCAGTCTGCCAAAATTTCGGCTTTTTGAGAATTAGTTGTAGCTGTGCAATTGATAGTTTTTAGGGTGGTAATAGAGGATTTTTTCCTCTTAAAATCTTTTCGGAAGCTTCCAAAAAGAACCATCTTGGCTGTTTACAGTTTGGAGGTGATTATTCCACGAAGTTTGCTTGTATTCAGAAATAGCCCTTCTGACAAGTGCTTGAGTGTAGTTGTAATGAGTTTTGCTTTGCGGATCTCTGAAAATTTGCCAATTTTTGCGCGCATGATTTCTTTGAGTAATTAGAGTTTTAATGTATGGAGGCAAATAGTTACTATTGTTAACAGCGATATTTTTAGAAGCAGAGTTGTGAGCGTAGATAATGGCATTGGTAAAATTAGTTACTTCATTTTCAATATCTTGAAAGGAATTAATGTTATTAGTAGAATAGGTAATATTTTTATCAAGGGTGGTAGTAAATTTAGACCAAATAGTTCTAGTTTTACTGGGGATTGGGATGGTAGGATAAGTAAAATTATATTTTAAGATAACAGGATTATGATCGGAAGAGAGTTCACTGAGAGAGTTGATAGAATGGGTGAAATGGAAGTTATTAGTAATAGCAAGATCAATTATTGAAGCTGAATTAGCACCAAGTCTAGTGGGCGTTAAAGGTGCTAAAATGTCTAGGTCGATATTGCGAGTGATAGAAGCAAGTACTCTGCCAGTATTATTAGTTCTGCAACCCCAATGAGTGTTATGTGCGTTGAAATCGCCTGCAAGAATAGTGCTATTATTAAGAGAGAGGAGTACATTGATTTCATTAGTTAAGTTAGATGTAGCAATACGATTAGGAACGCATACAGAAGCAATGGTCAGGGAGGGCAAATTAGGAAAGACAAGAGAAACAATTGTCGCTTTGATACCAAGTAAAGTGGGAGTAGGATCATGAGTATGAGGAATATTGGTTTTAATAAAACTCCCGTTCCTCCAGAAACTGATTTTGAGGTCCATCGTCACGATGGAAAGTATAACCAGAAATAAAAGGCTTGAGAATTTTTAAGATGGGTCTTTTGAAGCAATACTATGTCAGGTTCGTATGTCTGAAGAAAATTATCAAACTCAAGAATCTTGTTCCAAATATTACAAGCGTTCCAATAGCATATACAAAGACCTGTAACCAACCGAGTCATTACGAGGCATTAATAGAAGTATTAGAGCACATAAAATTTGCGAATATTTGCAGTTTGTCAGCTTTGTTCTTAGTGGAATTTATTTGATTAATTAAATTTGGAAGATTTTTATGTCCGTAAATAAAGAAATAAATTCTTTCATTAGGAAAAATTGCATTTTGGAATAAATTAATATTTTGAATGCTGGGTAAAGCACTCTGTTGGTTCTGTGTCACAATTGTAGGAGTAGGTGCAGGAACGGATAAAGTTGCAGAATTTTTTTAGCATAGAAGCAAAACTGGCGTTGGGGGTAACTTGTCTAGAAGAGAAGATCTTAGGATAAGCTGCTTTGCCTATTGGAGCTGGAGTTAATTTCGGAAATTTGGGGCAGCCTCTCCAGGCTGCAAGATGACCGATGGCATTGCATTAATACATTTGGGAACATTAATTTTCCTTTTCAATAGTACACTCCTTATGGAGTGTTCTTTCCGCATTTTAAGTATCGAGGCTTAAATCCACAATTATTGGCACTGTGATGAAAATTGTTGCATTTAAAACATTGTAATGTCATCGGTCTCAAATTAAATTTCTCGACCTTGATAGAGAAATAAAAGAAGTCTTTCTAATTTAAAAATCTCCATACTTTTTTTGACTCTCTAGCAAGAGTAACTTGCCAGATAGGAAGAGAGTTGTTTTGGTTTTAAACTCTTGCAATTGTGTAACTTTATCCACCGAAAAAACCAAGGTTAGTTAACTCCTCTTAATTTCATCATCTGGAGTTTTCATATATAGACCTTTATTACAACCTTAATTGGTCTCTGATACTTAGATGTTATGACAAAATATTCTATAGAATTTCTTGCTAAATATTTGGTAATAGATCTATGTTGAGATTCATCCGCCGGGAACATTTTGATCATTTCCGCTATTTTTATTGCCAACTTTGCTTTCAAAATGTTTTCAAAATGAGCAAGCATAGATTTTAAATTCTCAG
>BPLR01005892.1:0-27148 GCA_021605095.1 Caerostris extrusa
TATTGCTTAAATTTCATTTATTAAAAACTATGAATAGTTTGATAAAAACTTCGTATTTTGGTTCATTATAATAAAAACAATTAGTTGTCTTTTTTAATAGCTCCTGTCTAAAAAATTATTTTTTTCTGTGAGAAATATTTATTTACATTACTAAATGTTAAACCCGTTAGGGGCCTGATGGACGAGTGGCTAGTGCTCTGGCGTTTGGTACCGCAGGTATCGCGTTCAAAATCCATGGGTGTTTGCAGTGGTTCGAATCCACTTGCCGTAGGTTCCTGTCCAATAGATCGTTGCGGGGCATTGTTACTCCGCGTCCGTAGCTTATCTTCAGGCTACATGCGCCCCTGGATAATGCAAAGTGAGTAACATCGGCGAGCCTTTATGCGGGCATAAAAAGATCATGGTCTATATTTGCCAGCTGCATCAGAAAGAAAAAAATGTTAAACCCAAGGACTAATGAAATTTAATGACCATTTCACAAAAAGAGGTCACCCCATCAGTTATCAAAATTTCGTAAGAATAACTGTATTTAATAAAAGCAGCCTAATGAATTGTCATGTTTTACTGCCTTAAACAGTGACAATTCTTCAAAACGGTGCTCCAAGAAATTCAAGTTATTTTTATATGCATCAAATATTTAAAATGTCTCCTATTTAATGAAACGCATTTTGAAATAACATTCGCAATTTGTAATTTCTCCCCAAGTTCCATAGTGTAATTCACATGCAAAATAGAAAATAAAGCGGGGGAGAAAAACTTTTGTTCCCGCCGAAAGGTGTGGAGAGACCGTCACAAAAGTATTTAAAGAATGATGATGAAAATTCCGGGGTAATATATGCTCTGTGTGTAGTCTTCTGAATGATGAATGAGTCACTGCGTAAAAAAACAAAACATGGAAAGAGATTCCCTTGTTGCCATTTTTTGAAACGGATATTCATTTTATTCAAAACGCTGATGGAAAAAAATAGTTTTCAAAAGACTTCGTTCTTACACACATTATGCTCGAAGGTCTGCCTCAACGATTTTGGATACGCGTGTGTTTACAAAGTTAGCTTTTCTATTTAAGTTTAAGAAGTCGACTTCATTCAAAATATTTTAAACAAAACTTGTTCCTTTCTGAAAATAAATTGCGTTTTTAAGAAATTATTTTTTAAAGAGCTGCTTTTAAAAATTTCGTTGCACAAAAGCAATATAAATTAACGAAATTTCTGATGTAATGATTTCTATATTTTTGTGAGAAAATGTTTGGTTTTCAATTAAAATGGTTCGTTTTATTTTTTAAAATTGTGGTACCACACGAAGTTAGAGGTTGAACAATAAATATTGTAAATACGATACTTTACATTTTTCACCTTTGTATTTAAGGAATTTCATCAAAACTTTTATGAATTTGTCGACAGTGTTGATAAATAAAATTATCGCAAATATATGTAGATTTAAAAAAAAAATCATTTTGCCTTGTATTTAAATCCATATTGTAATTGAAAAATTAGTTTATTAAGAAACATCTTTATTTCAGATAATATAAATAAAAGAAATGTTGCTTTAATTATTAGACAAATTTAATTTTCTTCTAAAAGGTTTTTTTTTTATAAATGTCATCAATTACGCCGTGCAAAACATATGTTTAATATAGAATATAATACACATAAAAATTGAAAATGTTTTCTAGTGTGGAAAGGAGATCAAAAACTGACAGGAGGAGAGATGAATAATTTTGAAACAAACTCACAATATAAAACTCAATGCACTCATATTTAATATCAATTGTACATTTTTTTTTGTTTAAGAAGTTATTTTAAAATATTATGTATATATATATTTCACTCTTGAAGATAGCTTATTATTAGTGGTATAAAATTCCTATAGATCTAATGCACCCTACATATTGTTTTTAAAATATATGCACTTTCTCTCTTTAAAAAAAAAAAAAAAAGCACTGTAAATTGAAAATGATTCTTCCAGATGCATATTGTCACATGTGAAGTAAAAAAAAAAAAAGGAAAAAATGTTAAAATGAATAATGAAATATAATAAATACTTTTATGTGTAACATTAAATTATATATAATAACGTCGAAAATATTTATGGTAATCAAGAAAATCTTTTAACTAAACTAAATGTGATAAAGCTTAGTTTGAGGTATTTAAATCTAAAAGTACTTTCTAAATAGATAGTATAATAATTCGCTATCAAATAGTGTTGCCCTTTAAATCAGAAAAAGCAAAACTAAATTAATTCAGTAGTTTGTAGAACTTATTAACAAAGTCTGTTACAATTTTTTGTACAATTGTTATTTTATGTATCTTAGAAATATACATTTAAACAATATTTAGTCTAAGAATTTTTTCTGAATGCATTGCTTCTTAAAACCTTCGTACAAAGATACAATTTTTGTCGTAAAGAAATTGTCTTATAGGGAAAAAATTACTTTTTGATTAATATAAAAATGTTATTATGGTTTTACGGGCTTGTATTTTTGTTTAAAAATGTTTACAAATTCTCGCGATTTTATTTAAATATTCATTCATATTCATGAGACATTTACACAAAACATTTTTCTACTAGCTAATTTTTATTGAAAATCAGCTATTTTCTTCGAGAGAATAAAAGTGGTACATGAATAACTAACTGAATCATAATCATCCAGTATATGAATATAAATATGGAATGGATTATTATTAGATTGTTTATTATGTATAATTTCTTTCATGATATTTATTACAATTATTTGCAAAATACGATATTAAGGGGAAGATATCTGAATATATTCTTCTTCAAGTTCATTTTTATTAAATCTTACTAACTGACATATTTATTTTTAAAGGATTACATTTCTATATGTATATATATGTATGTATTTCTATAGGTGTGTGTGCTTTTATTTTATTTTCCCATGTGAGTTTCATTTTATTTTGCTTTCTGATGATGAAATAATTTTTATATCAATTCATTCATTAGCGCATTCTTTCTTTTAAAGAATAATTACCTAACTTGTGTATTTAATTTTTTTAATGGTATTACTTATTATCTATAATCGTCTTTTTTAAACGTTCTGCATATCTTGTATTTATGTATCAATAAAATATTCAAAATAGATCTTTGATAAAAAATAAATTCAGCTTAAAATATTTAGTATTTTATTAACAAAACAATGATATTATTTTCCTCGCTTGTTATTTTGTCGTACCTTTGGATTGTTTTATTATTTTTTTATGAAATCTTATTTATGTCTTAAAATTATTAGACTGAAAATGTACTATCAAGTGATATTTGAAATGATTCTTTTCTACTAGCATTTATAAAAAAGAAATATGGACTAATTAAATTATAATATCATTTAAATGGAATAATGGAAGTTCATCAAAGTTTTGTTTTAATTGTGAAGTTATTTTCTTTTATACTAGCTTTTATAAAACAGAAACATGGAATAATTAAATTATAATATCATTTAAATGGAATAATGGAAGTTCATCAAAGTTTTGTTTTAATTGTTAATTTCTTTTATGATTTTCTGCACAAATAAACAATGCAAAGTGAAAAAAAAAATTAAAACAAAAATCTTATTTATTTTGTTCCATTAATTTAAGTTTTTAATTATTAATATGAATTCTTCTCTTGAAAACACAAAAGATTTTATAACTTTATTTAAGTAATAATCAGAGTCGGAGGAGGTTTATCAGCGCCTTTTCGGGTGTAACAGGCGGCCTGAAAAGTTCGTAGGTTGACACATAGACATAAAGATTGAAAAAGACACGCGTATAAATTTGTACACCTGATGCACTATTAGTATGTGAGTTATAGCATTTTTGTGAAAGTATAGCATTTTCAGTGTTCATCACGTGCAGTCCACTCGGCTGACTTCCAATTGGACTCCGGTGTGAAATGATGGAGCCATGTTTCATCCATTGTCACATATCGATGCAAAAATTCTGGTTTATTACGATTGAACAGCTCAAACACTGCTTAGAATCATCAATTCGTTGTCATTTTTGGTCGATTGTGAGCTCGCGCACTCACTTTGAACAGAGCTTTCGCATATCCAAATATTCATTCACGATATGTCGAACACATTCCTTTGATATCTTTAGGGTCTCAGCTATCTCAATCAACTTCACTTTACGGTTATTAGAAATTATTTTGTGGACTTTTTTGATGTTTTCGTCGGTAACAGCCTCTTTGGGGCTTCCACTGCGTGCATCGTCCTCGATGCTCATTTCGTCTTGTTTAAATTTAGCAAACCACTTCTCTACGTTTGATTTTCCTGGTACAAAGTCCGAATAATGTTTATCAAGCCAAGCCTTGGCTTCAATAGAATTTTTTTCGCCAATAAGCAATGCTTTATTAACACACAGAAATTCCTTTTTATCCATTTTTTTCAAACTAACAAAAGTTGCTTCACTAAAAATGCTATAACTCACATGCTAACAGTGCAACAGCTGTCAAATTTATACACGTGTCTTTTGAAAGTTAGGGCTAACTAAAAATCTGATGGATTTAATGCGAGTAGTGCCATCTACGTGTCATTCTACGAAATTTTCAGCCCACCTGTTAGTTCATCAACCTTCTTCGAAATACATAAATCAAATTTGTGTAATTTTACATGCAAGCTGCATTTGTGGAAATGGTTGAAAACGTTCTTAATAATTTTGAAAGGATCAAATAATTTTGGAATATATTAGTTTAAATGTAAAGTGTATTTTTTAATTGAGGTGACTAAGGTGGAAATAATACATTTCATCTCCATTTATGTTTTTATTTTAACATTATCTCTGAAATGAATTTGAAGATGAAAACAATCCTTTTCGAAATGAGCATTTATTTATTTTATTTTTATGAAAATAATTATACTATTATTCTTAACATAAAAAAGCCTTCTTAATACTGCTTCTTAAATTTAATGAAAATACCTTTTGAAACATTTTATTTTCTAAATCCCTCTTATCCCCCAAAATAGTACGGATTAACACTGTGAACATAATTCCTCATAAGCTTTCTTCCTGTGGTTAGCATTGTGCATACTGCGACAGTCATGTGGTATAAACTAAGCACAAACTGATAAGGAGCAGTGGAACAATAGATAAGAACAGAGGAAATTCCGGGTGATGACCATAAGTAATGGCACCGGAAAAGCATTTATCAGTATCCTTTTCCTTTGCCCCCTCTGAACCAATAATATTTCCTTTTCGCTTGAAATTAATAGCACAGTTTATTTTTAGCACTCAATTGTAGCAACATTGCTGTTTGAGATTTTTTTCGTGTGAACATCATTTACTGCATTTCTTGTCTAATAGGATACATTTAGACAAGATGCATTATTGCTACGCCTTCTCAAAGTTTTTATTAAGAGTAATTTTTCTTACATCGGTATTGATAGAAATTACTGAATCTATTTGTAAAGAAGCACTCATTTGAAGTCTTTTTTTTTTGAATTTTAATATAATAAGGGAACTTAGCTTAAGGTTTTTAATTAGTAATTTTAATTAAGTTCAGGTTTTAGCTTAGTTATGTAAGAAGGTCAAATATATTACCTCTTATTAACTGTACTTATTTGCTAATATTTATCTTTTATCGTCAGGAGTTTACTAAAAATTCCATCTCATTTTAAAAACCTTCGTAGCCGCATTTTATTCATTATTATATCTTTTATAAGAAACACTGTTGTAGGTTTCATTATTATTTCATGAAACCACTATTTATGATTAACAATATAAGTTACTCGTAAGAGGATAATGAGAAGCTTTTGAATGAAAGAAAGCACATAAATTAATTTTGTTGTTGCACTTATATCTTCAGACGAAACGATTCCCTTTTTTTATTAAAAAATCATTAATTACTATAACAAATACTTATTTAATCAAAATAAATATAAAAATATCAATCTTTAATTAGTTCTCGATGTGATATGAATTTAATGGTAAAATTTATTTCTTAACTCAACAAATCAACTTAAGATTTAATTATATGTCTAAGTATCAACAAAACCGAAACTGAAAAACGCATTACAAATATCAGATCGTGAAAACCTCGAAACCATTAATAACTATTCGTTTGATTGCGATATTATAGTACTAATAACAACTAATATCGTTCATTTTTCGTTTCGTGTATCCCCGATGAATCAATAAAGTATTCGTTGCAAATGATTTATCTTTGTAATTAAAAAAGTATGAAAACAAAATAATTACTTGTCATACTGTTTATTTTTTTAGCCTGAAATGAAACAGAACATAAAATATCCGCATTTCATCCACCAGTTTAAAAATAATGAAAGAGAAAATGTGATAGGCAATGATAATATTTCATTAAGGTTAATTAAAAGAAAATTTGCGGGGTCAACTTTGATGAGTTGAGTAATAAGAATTAAATGTTACTGGATGGATCGATACATCATTAACGATGTATAAAGAATTTTTTTCGTTTCATTTAAACTAGCCCTGGTTTGATATTAAGGACTAATACTAAAAAAAATGCAAACTGCCAATATAAAAAAATATGCTAAAAAATGAAAAAGTCAACTTCCTACTGAGGCATTTGGGAACGGATCATTAGGAGAGCATTAAAAAATAATAAAGCTAATTTAGCTTATATATCAATCGATTATGACTGAAGATTTTCATCGATTTCTTGACAAGTAAAATGTGCTAATCGTTTTGGAGAAAAAAGTTTTCAGCTGCCTAAGGAATGAAATTGATTTTAATGTTGTTTTTTAATTTTCATAGTGCATCCAAAAGTTACAATTTTCAAGTCTTGCAGACACTTTTCTTTCTTATAAAGGACAAAAAAAGTGAACAATTTAAGTGTCATTACTGTAATGTAAAATTGGAAGGCATCTTAAACGTTTCTAGTTTGTACCTAAATAAAACAGGCGTACTTAAGTTATAAGAAATCTTTAAAATTAAACTCTTTCGTTATATAAATCTCCATTAGTTCCCACGTTTATTTATTTCTAAATGATAATAACCTCTTTTTAAATATGTGTAATGTAAAAGGAAAAAATATTTCTTTCGATGTATGCATGCATTATTTATTTTTCTTGAATCTGTATACTTTATTTCCCATTATTTTATTTAACCATTTTTTTATTTAAATCTGAATAATTGTATACTACATAATGGATAATGTTAGTAAATATTGTAAACAATAAATATGAGGTACTTTTTTTCAGTGTAATCAATAACTACATTTTAATTAAGCTTATATTTTCATTTTTCAGTTTATTTTTAAATGAATATGTATTGTAGATTAAATTAAATTATTTGATATAACTAGTATAAGAGATTCATCTAAATTCAACACTAATTATAATTGATATAACATAGTTAAGTTTTACGTTACTATCATTCCTTGTTTGTTGATATGTCATTTATGCTAAGATTGCTATTGGCATGGGGAATGTTAAATTTTAATGGAAATCAGTCAGTTTGTCACTAGTTGTCATTGAAATTATTTAGTTTGTCTAGTTGTTGAAACATTGTCACTAGTTTCTGTGCTCTAAGCTAAGCAGGCCGGTTCCTCTTTCCGCGCAGATGACATGTTTAGACATGTTTTTTTTTTTCGCTCCACATTTTATCCATTCGTGTCATGTTTTTGACTTGAAGTTCTGGATTTTGAAATTTTTTGCAGAGTTTAAGATGACCCTCACAGGATACATTTTATTTTGATTAGTGATACTTTTTATTATGCATTGTTTTGTGTCTGATTTTATTTCTTTGTAAAATCTTTTTGCCTTTTATTTAATTTTGAACATTTTTTTACAACAATTTTTATTTATTTTTTTCTTACGATTTTGAGTGTGTTTTTGGATTCTTGATTTATCTTTTATTGTCATATTTTCTTAACGGTTTTCAGTCCCCATCTTATTGTTTAATTTATTAAATTTCTATTTTCCTTCTGTTCAGTTGTCTTTAACTACATCTTCTTTTTATATTTTATTCATTTTTTTGTCCAATTTCCTTAGTATTTATTTTAGCTTTTATTTATATTCAACTCTTTTTTACAAATTTCCTGCAAGTTCTTTTGTTTTGTTGGTAATTTTTTCTCAGTAAATCTTTCTAAACTTTTGATTTTCTCTTGAAATATTTTAATTCTTCTGTTTCGGCTTTAGATTTTTTCCCCGCTTTGTTTTTCTTTTTTTAAAATCTTTGCTTTACTTTTACTTCTTCTTTGATACTTTCCTTCTATGAATTGGCTTACGCCTTTTTGATAGTCAGCCATTTTGTCTAACTTTCTACCCTTTGACCTTGGCAATCAGACAGACTATTTTTAATGCGCTTCTATTAGTTTCACCTGTATGTTTGTTTGTATGTATGAATGTAACTGACTATTTGGGCTCGATTTTGCCCTACTTTGAACGATCGATTTAAGTTAAACGTTGTAGACTTATCAAGGACCGACGACACTAAAATATTTTGATAAGTTTATTATCTCATCATGATTAGGATCGCCAGAATTAGTGATTAAAACACACAGCCTTTAAAAAGTCGTCTTGATCAGTGCATCATTTTTCCCCTGGAGATCTGCTTCTCCTCATACACAGTATATAAGCTGCAAAGAAACATTTACAGACATCTTTCAGATATTCAAACCTACGTGGGACAGCGGCACAACGGATAATGCGCCTGATTAGGAAATTCCTGTTCGATTCCTGTCTGGCCTGACATATTCACATTTAGCCTTTGTTTTACTCACAATTACGTTATTGTAAGAACCAGTCCTCCCGTACTGGGACCTCATTTAAATATTATAGGTTAAAAACACTAAAAAAATGCTTTTAAAGTTAATCAAACTAAAAAGTAAAAATAAATTAATAGTTTAAAAAAATACGCTTTTAGAGTTAATCAAACTAAAAAGTAAAAAATAAATTAATAGTTTAACAAAAACTAAAAAACACGCTTTTAGAGTTAATCAATCTAAAAAGTAAAAAATAATTGTTAACATAAGAATAAACTTACTGACGAGAAAAAGAATTTCGCTGTTCTAAAAGCGTGGGGTGCTTTTGTATGACATTTTTAAACTAACTCTGCATTTCGGAATGAAACTAGTGAAAAATTATAACGATTGATATCGAGCACCCTACGCTTTTAGAACAGTGACATTCATTTTCTCATCAGTCATTTTATTCTTATGTTAACAATTATTTTTTACTTTTAGTTTGATTAACTCTAAAAAGCGTGTTTTTAGTTTTTAAACTATTGGGTCTTTCCTTCTCTCTTCTTTTCAGAAGTCACATTCACGTGACCTTCAACCTCTGTCACTATTCAAGGCGCATTCCCCTGTTTTGAAAATTTGGAAATTTCTTCTTGCTTTTGCAGGACTTCTTTGCATTCATTCTCTTCTCGTTTGCTTCTTACCCCCTAAAAAAGAAATTGTGCATAATAGAGCAGTGCCATTGAATTATTTTATGAGGGTAGCGAGAACCGTTCGTCTTCTTCCCTGTTTATTTATTTATATTTGCACTTTTTCAGATTAATTATGAATAATCTTAGAAGTGAAAATCACGAGCAAGCATTTCGTACTATGGAAAATGAGAGCATGAATAATTTACCACCGTCAGAAATTATCACTGAAAAACGAAATCTGTTGAATGAGAGAGCAGGCTCGCTTTTGTTCAGGCTCTGGCCTTAGATTGTATGGCGATAAACTTTAGAGAAGACTTGAACTTAACGTTAAACACTTCTCAATAATTACTCCTGCTGCCTTAGATAATTCTCCTCTTAATACAAATTCTTCCCTCACGTATGCAGAATCTTTAAGCCCCCCCGAGATTTCGCATACAGTACTCCTGTACCTTTGTCAATCTACCGCAGATTTATTCTGCACTGAAAAAGAACCATCAGTGAGGGAAATGTTGAAAAATTTTTAATCCTTCAAAAAGAAAAAATTAGAATTAATTCAATTGGAAATTTGCGTAACAATGTCCTCGCCTTGAATTGCGCTGAAGAAAAACACGTAGAAAAATTTTTGAATTCAACAGGTAATTCAGAATTACTCAAAGAAAATATTAGGCATCATAAGACACATCGAAGATCATCCAAATTAAATATTTACAATATTATTAAGCAAATCCCGGATCTTGAACTCCTGGAGTTCTTAGAAATTGCAAAGGGTACAACAAGCTATCAACAAGATAACAACCATCGCATTTTCGCGGCTTCTCCAGCGGCTTTCAAATTTCTGATAAATGAAGGCAAATTAGTTATTAGATGGCCTGTACACAACATGAGAATTTTACAACATTCGAAGATGTTACAACTGTTAAATTTCGGACATACACAACATCAGGGCCCAAACAAAAGTCCATACTGCCCTTTTTGCTCTTCTAAACATTTCTCATATAATTGCAAGTCAAATGAGCTTTACTGCCATGATTGCCACGATTCTAATGTCACATATGGTACAAACTTCGACCGTAGACATTCAGCTGGCGGTACAAATTATCCCTTGCTTCTTGAAAGATATCAAAGAATACAAAATGTCAATAATCTATTCAAAAGACTGTAGTTTTTTTTTTTTTTTTTAATTTTTTAATTTTTTATTTTTCTAAAACGTATTTATTTTATTTTTTAAAGACGTACATCTATTTAAATGAATACTGAATAAAGCTCCAAATATAGAAATTTTAATGTCTTCAAACCTTGAATCTTGTAATACAACTGATCCATTTACAAATTTTCCTCAACGGACTCTTTAAGATCTTAATTCCACTAACTTGAACAGTGTACTAATCAACCTGAGAAAAGCCAAAGCAGCTACCATTTCATTAAATCAAGTTGCTCAAAAATTTAATACGCATTTAATTCTCGTCCAAGAACTTTATGTCAAAAATATTGTTGCTCTCCCAAACGTTCAATTGCCGATAGTGCTGGGGACAGGTAGGAGTGTAATGACAATTAAAATTTCTGATAACAATCAACCTCTTGCTGTACATTCAGGATACTGTTCACCTTACAATAATCTCCAAACGACTTTAAATCAGATTAACAATTTTACTTCTTCCATTGAACATGAGAAAATATTAATTGGAGCAGACCTAAATGCACACAACACTAATTTTGGCTATAATTCAGAAGACGCAAAGAGGTTTGTTAGTTGAGGAGTTCTTAAGCAAATAACTTCCATTTATTAAACAATAGAAAATCAGAAAGACAACTTTTTGTGCATCTCAATAGTAAGGGATGAACAGATCTTACTCTTGTCTTTGCAGTATACTTGACCTCAGATGTGACTGGAAGTTTTAGAGGAAGAAACTCTCAGTGATCACAAATACATAATAACAACTATATATCCTGAAGGAAAACAATTTCATTTAAACGATTTAAAATTGCTTTCGGAGGACATAAAAATTTCTTTAATGCCTTCTCTTCATTTTTTCCCCCAGCTAATTTCTACGTTGAACAATGTTAGTAATGGAATTCAAATAAATGAAACTACTCACATTCTTCAAAAAAGACATTGTTAAAGCATGCTCTATAGCATATAGAATCCAAACAATAGTAAAAAATAAGCCTCTAACTTAGTGGAACCCACAACTAGAAATAAAAAAAAACAATTAAATGCTCTTAGAAAAAAAAAATGCAAAAATCGGAAGGCTTTGATAAAGAAAACTATATTTAGACTTATTCCAAAACAAGAGCAACCTATACAAAATAAATTATCCATGCAAAACGTCCAGCCTGGAGAAAATCCTGTTCAGAATCAGGCATCCTTTTGGAAAGCCTTTCAAGACTACAGTTAAAACTCCACTTCCTCCATCTGAAATCTATAAAGCCATAGATGTATCACGAAATGGGAATAACAAAGAAATTGCCAAGAAACTTTTGAAAAAAAATCTATCGTTTCAGTTCCCAAGAATCTCTTTCTTGTCTTCCTGAAACTTTTCTCTTTTTGTTAAAGACCCACCATTTACTAAAGAAGAAATTAAAAAGAATGATACAAACGCTTCCAAAAAGAGTAGGCTGCTGGATTTGTTGGCATAGATAACCAAGTTGTTCACATTATTAATGATCAATGCATATATTTAAAAACAAAAACAAAAACACATTTTCCAGATATTTTCCATAAGCTCTTACAAATGTTTACAGTTCTCTACTTTCTCAAACGCCTTTAAAATAGGAGTTGTGGTCCTTTTCCATAAGAAAGGTAAACACAAAGCAGATCATAATTCCTACAGATCAATTACTCTTCTTCCCACTATAAGCAAAATTTTTATAAATTTTCTAATTTCTAATCAGTCTAATTTCTAATTAATTCTAATTTAAATATCTAATTTCATTAGATATTAAGTGTGCGTTTGATAACCTTCAATATAATTTAATCCTGCAAGAGAATGAAAGAAGTCCTGCAAAATGTTACAGAAACTCTTTTGGACACCTTAACCAAAAAAGGTTAGTTACAATTCAAACTAGTAAAGGTCAGTAATGTGGGAACAATCTAAAGGTTTTCCTCAAGGTTCTTGTAATGTGCCAATAATGTGAAATCTTGCAGCAGATGAGGTACTTAATCTTCAATGACCTCCTGTAGTGTATTTGCAAGCCTTTGCAGATGACTTAATATTTGGTACTAAAAGTATTGCTAGACGTGGACGTGAAAAGCTTTCAAATTAATCCTTTCAGAAATTTAAAATTTAAATAGATAAACATTAGCTATCTATATCTACAAAGAAAACGAATTACCTTGTTATAGGAAAGCTGTCAAGAGGACCCGTTATCAAATGGGGAAATGACTCCATCAAAAGGAAAAAATTCGTTAAATACTTGGGTGTATTCATCGACGAAAACTCAATTGAACAGAAACAACTTAGTGAACAAGGCAAAAAAAGGCAACGTATCTAAGTCGTTTGTTACGAAGGAGTGCCAGTAACAATTGCGGTACAAAACAAACAAGAATTCAGGCGAATCTTATACAAAACGATGGCAGAAGAGTGCTAAGTCTTGAGGGCAGCTGGCCTGGACACTCTTACCAACCCTAGAATTCAAAAAAATTGCAATCCATTTTAAAGGCTTTTCCTTCTGTATATAACTGGGCCATACAGAACCACATCAACAGCTGCTCTTCAGATTATCACGGGCCTCGTCCCTCTTCACTTATAATTGCAAGCAGAAGCTATTTTCACTGTTGTGTCCAAAACTAGGAAGAACTTACAGATGGAAACACTTCAAATAACTGGGGAGGACTGCAAGATTGTCACTCCACTCAATCCATAGTTTTAATATTTGCAATCAAGTTGACATTCTAACACAGTTAATTTCAACAAATGCTGAGACTTTTACACGGATGGCTCCAAATCGAGTGAAAGCATAGGGCAGCATTTGCTCCTTCAAAAAATGGGGGTAAAGTCTCAGAATAGATGGATAAATTGAACTAGTAAAAACCAAAGTAGAGCTAATAGCCATCCGTGACGCAATTCTACCGTTATCCACAACAAGAGAACATGTAAAAATATGGTCTGATAGCCTCTCTGAACTACTAGCCATTTTAAATCCTTATACACACCTCTTCCACGCGCAAGGGAAATCCAGTGTTCTCCACTCCAATAAACTGATAAATTGGGATGGATCAAATTACACATCGGCAATAAAACCCCTGATGAGCTTGTCAAGCAAGGCATATCAAATAGCCAACCAATTCAAATAAAAGTCCCCTTTCGAATAGAAAGGCTTATTAAATAACCACTCCTTTCAAAATGGCAAAAAAAGTGGGATGAAGGATTAACGGGACGACCTGTTTACCAAATTATTAAAAAGAATCAGCATCTACTACTGGATGGACCAGAGAGGAACCATGTCTTTTACAGGGTATCCTTCTTACGTGCAACGATTCCATCTGAGGGACACATGATTTTGTTCTGTGGAGATATAGGTAATCCTCGTCACTAATCTACAAATAAACTATACTGGAAATAACAAGCGATTAAATTTTCAAGAAATTTGGGTGCACAGATCCTGAGAAATCAGTACCAGAACAACAACATCTGGCAGTAATAACAGCACTTATACGGCTGGGTATTGAGTCAAACAGAGATTGGATGACATGCACAGGTTACATGCACATGGTTAGACGACATGCACATTACAGATGCCCATGCAGCTTCAACACAATGCACATCTCATCAACCGTAATGACTGGCATATGGTGACGACCAGTCTATCGGCAACCAGACGTTTTTTTTCGAGTGATCTAGTGAACGCGCAAAAGCCAGGACAAATAGCCGAACATTTTCCGTATCAAGGCAAGTGCGTACAATACCGACAACATGCGGTCGTGCATTATTCTGCTGAAACGTAGGGTTTCGCAGGGCTCGAATAAAGAGTAGAGCTGCGACACACCAGAAATGTAACTTCACTGTTCAAAGTGCCTTCAATGTGAATAAGAGGTGACCGAGACGTGTATCCAATAGCACACCATACCATCACGCCAGGTGATGGGCCAGTATGACTGGTAGTGATAGGGCGCCGTTGAGATCCAGCACGCCGTTCCGTATTACCGTCCTGAACCCATTGATTCCATATTCTGCTAACAGTCATTGGATCTCGAACGACGCGAGAAGTAATACTGCGATGCGATAAACCGCAATCCCGATACACTGACAATTTGACTTTATCAAAGTCAGAAACGATGCTGAAACGCATTTTTTGCTTTCTTACACGAGGCATCGCAACAACTTTTCACCAGGCAATAAAGTTCAAATACAATTTGTGTATGAGAAACCGGCTGAAAAATTTCCTCATTTAAAACACATTGTAGGTGTCGCTACCGGCTCCTGCTTTGTCTGAATGCGCTGAAAAGCTAATCATTTGCATATCACAGCACCTTTTTGCATATCACAGCACCTTTTTAATTCGTTTAAATTTCACGTCTGTATCATTTCGCGTTCTTGGTGCAGCAATTTTAATGGCCTAAAGTGTATATATAAACAGAGTATTTTTACTTTTAAAACAATTTACCTGTGTTTACTCATCTTATGTGGATACTTTTATAATTTTGCTTCTAACAATAATTTAAATGTGTGTATATATGTTTTGCATGTATATTTAAAATAATTTTATTTTAAATAATCTACGTGTGTGTATATACATATTGTTTGATTATTTAAGGTAGTAATTAGCTGTATAAAATAATTATGATTGTGTATTTATTCAAGGTAATTAGCTTTATAAAATAATTTATGCTTGTGTATGCATTGAAGGAAATTTTTTCTTCATGACATAAATAAGTGGGTTTATACAATATATGCGTATATCTAGGGTATACTAAATTTGAAACAATTCATCATTCTATTTCATATAGATTCTAATTTGCACATTCTAATTTTTATGGGAATATCAATTATCTAGTTATACAGCTTGCATATTATCTCTTATTACATAAGAGATAATATACAAGTATAATATATGCAATAATGATAATCTTTCTGCCTTTTATATTTCCATTGTTTATAATTTTGCAGCAACTGCTTTACTGTCTATTTAACTATTACTCTTTTCTAATTTGTGTATAATAATTGCTTTAATGAATATTCCTTCAGCTCTCCGATTTGTATATAGTCTCCTATATAGTGTTTATTGTATTACATTATTTTTTAATTTTTTTTCTAATATTTTACCTAATGTATTTATGTATTTTCACATTTAATATTTCACCCATTTTTAATTTTTAAATGTTTTGATATTCGCTTCTGTTTTTGTAAGAATTTTCCTCATTGTTCATCTTCTGTCCCTCTAAAGTGAATTATACAGAATCTTTCCGTCTCCATCGTGCTTCCATTCATTTCACTTCACCCACATTATTCCCAAACTATAGGGGAACTCAGCTGTAGGTACAGTGGTGTGGTGTAGTAGTACTGTTCTAGAGTAACAGAAATAAAATGCTAAATTTAAATCGATCAGCCATAGTTAGTAAGAATAACTCAGAAGACAACGGAATCTGTTTTTGAACAGTTAATTAAAAAAAGAAAGTCACGCATTTCAAGAACAATGTTTCTATCAGAGAGAGACAGTGGCATAAAAAGGAGATTGATTTAAAATTTTCAAAAATATAAATAACATGTCTAATAGATGCTTTTGCCTTAGCTTTCATTTATTTATCATTAGAAGCGACCAAACAAAATTTCCCATAAAAATAAGTCACACTTACTGCTGAAAGAACAATTCATGCATTCAACAGAAAGAAATATAAGAAAGTAAATCCTGTTTTATCCTGTCGTGAAATTCGTCACTTAACTTAAACATAAAATGTCTTTTCTGATTTTTCTAAAAAGGTTTGAAACAACAATCAGTCAATCAATATCAATTTATCAGTCTGAGTGTAATGGCTGAATTTTATATTTCTAAACCCCCCTGAATATTTTATCCTAAGATTTTCCTTTAATAGATTTGTCAATTTTAACAAATCGCGTATTCAAGAAATTAATAGTAAACATAATCTTGAAAACCTCAACTTTCTTCCATGTGTAGCACCTGGGCCAGAAACATAATTTCAGCCGAATTATAAAGAAATTCTCTAAAATGAAAAAGCGAGTGATTTAATGCCCTCTGTCTATTTATAGTTCGAGATGCAACTAGTTTTGTATAAATTGAATTTTATTTTAATTCTTTCGACGTATTTGAAGGATTTTCTTCAGTGTAACATATTATATTTAGAGCATTTTTATGCATTGTAACATTATTCTGAAATCATAATATTGAAAACAAATTCAATTAAATTGATAAAAGTATCAATTATGCAAATTTAGTTTGATTTGAACTGTAAAATTACTTTATTTAGTAACATATTAAATAAGACTTTGACACATTTAAAGTAGTATTCATAACAAATAGTAACTGTATATTTTAATTAAAAATTTATTCAATAGTACCAAATCTAAATCAATATAAAAATAACTCTTGCCTTTAATATTATGAACATATTAATTTAATGTGTTTTTATTGCTGAAATTTTACCGTAGTGTTTATCGTTTTCAGGTGTTTAGCAAATGATTATTATTAGACTTACATATTTAAAATTCGAAGAAAAATTTTTTTGCTTCATATAAAATAATTTTCAAATTAATTTTCATGGTTAAGATTAAGTAACGAAATAATAGCAACTGATTGATATCTCATGAAATTTATAAGTCAGATAATACAAAGATCTAAGAAAAGTTATTTTCATTTAACCAATATAATTAATAATGAGCATGTCAAGATGTTTGTCATATAAATTTTACATTTATTCCATACGTTCTCAAAATACTGATATACTTATTGAAATAAGCTGAATTTAATACGCTTTCCACAAAAAATCGACAAAAATAAATCCAAAGCTGAACGATATGATTCTGTGCAAGAGTATTTTAATGTAGACAATATATTTTCTTATGTATGTGATAATTACAGATAAACTCATTTAATATCCTGCTTCAGAAATATCCATTAACTTGAAGAAGTGCTTAGATATTCACCAGGATGAAGTAGCCCATAAATTTCCTTCCAGATTTACATACGGTTAATTCCTACCTGTGTTTGTTTCTTTTTTTCTTTTTTTAACTATACCTCTTCCAACATAAAACTTCTTCATAAAAAAAAAAAAAACTTAAAGAACAAACACCGTTTTCCACTGAATGATTTTAAACACACTCCGATTTTTTCCTTCCTTTACTTTTTTGGGTTCATCAACTCTCAAATATATCCCAAAAGGAAATAAAGAACCACTATTCATTGGAATGAAGTGTAGAAATTTTTTCTTCCGATATAAAAAAAAAAATGGTGTTTCAGATTATTCATAGGGTCCCTGAGGAAAAATTAAAACTCTGATACATACACCCTGAAGGCCAGTCGTGAATTCAACACCATAATTTATTTCAAAGCTGGGAATGTCCCTAGAGTTTCATTATACTGTGTGTTCAAAGAAAGAAGACAGCGTGTCCAAAATTTGAGTATCTGTTATAGGTTTTGTAATATACCTCTTCTCCCATTCTCTGGTGGTTAATCGAATATTCTTTTTAGAATTATGCATGACATGCATTATTGGATGCGAGAGGATGGTCTTTATAGTTGCAGTCCCAAAACGTGCTTCATTGTCTTTTTAAGGTGATTTTAATCGTCACTTTATTGACAAACCATAAACTTTCAGTAGATGTAAATAATTATTTCCCTTTTTTCCACTATCATTACTGTTTATATCAACAATTTATTATATTATCGTTGAATAACAGGTGGGCTGAAAGGTTCGTAGGCTGACATATGTGTCAGTAGTATTAAATCCATATGCTTTTTAGTTAGCCATTACCTTCAAAAGACACGTGTATAAATTTGACAGCTGTTGCACTATTAGTATGTGAGTTATAGCATTTTAGTGAAGTTATAGCATTTTTAGTGTTGATCACGTGCAGTCCACTCGGCTGACTGTCGATTGGACTCCGGTGTGAAATGATGGAGCCATGTCAACCATTGTCACATATCGACGCAAAAATCGGGTTTATTACGATTGAACAGCTCCAAACACTGCTTAGAATCATCAATTCGTTGTTTTTTGGTCGATTGTGGCTCGTGCGGCACCCACTTTGAACAGAGCTTTAGTATATCCAAATATTCATTCACGATATGTCCAACACGTTCCTTTGATATCTTTAGGGTCTCAGCTATCTCAATCAACTTCACTTTACGGTTATCAGAAATTATTTTGTGGACTTTTTGGATGTTTTCGTCGGTAACAGCCTCTTTGGGGCGTCCACTGTGTGCATCGTCCTCGGTGCTCATTTCGCCTCGTTTAAATTTAGCAAACCACTTCTCTACAGTTGACTTTCCAGGTGCAAAGTCCGAATAATGTTTATCAAGCCAAGCCTTGGCTTCAATGGTATTTGTTTTCGCCAAAAAGCAATGCTTTATTAACACACGAAATTCCTTTTTATCCGTTTTCAAACTAACAAAAAGTTGCTTCACTAAAAATGCTATAACTCACATACTAATAGTGCAACAGCTGTCAAATTTATACACGTGTCTTTTGAAGGATAGGGCTAACTAAAAATTATATAGATTTAATACTAGTAGAGCCATCTATGTGTCAGCTTATGAACATGTCAGCCCAACTGTTAGTTAACTATTAAATCTGCGATATCTTTATAATATGCTGTGTATTTAAATCTAATTATTTTTAGTGAAAAATTAATATTCCATGTATTGCATTTTTTGATAGGGTCTGAAAATACATAAAAAAATCATAAAAATTATAATCTTGAGGTTGAGGTTTAAACAATTTTAAATGGTTTATAATTTTAATACAAAAAATAGAGTTGGAATTATTTAAATTTTAATAAATGTAAAAATTCTACATTCGTATTCTTCTGGGAAAGCAAGGAAAAAATTTCCTTATTTACATGAACATATGTTTTATTATAATTTATGTTGGCCACATGTTATGTTTTTAAATATATGCATTAAAATTGCGATTTATAATAGCTCTTCTAATATGATTCATATTACAAATGGAATAAAAGTCAATATTATATTTTCCTGTTTTTTGTAACAAAAACTACGCTTTCTGTATTTATTTCTTGAATAGTTAACCCCTTTTCTAAGTTTCCTGCATTCAATTTAATAGACAATATAAATTTTTATACTAAAAATTCTTCCTATTATTATCAAATTGGTAAAAGAAAGAAGATGAAAGGAAACTTTTCGAACGATACGGTTTTCATAAAGCATAAGAGGAATTTTTGCTAAAAGAGAAACCAATTAGGTCTGCATCCACTAACGCCACCTGTTTGAGCTACTCTTCCTGAGAGATGACCTTTTCTTCGATCCATACTAAACAGACACGGGCTTTGAAATACCAAATAGGTAATATGGGGCGTTTATTGGAAGTAGAAAAAATGCCTATGATCAGTATGAAATTAAAAAACAGCTAGATCTCGCCTCAACTATAAACTTTGGGAATAAATTGCATGGTGAAATGTTTAAATTAAATCATAAAAATTTAAAGCGTATTTTATCATATTAATAATAAGGATTCATTAAATGCTTTCATAATAAATACATGGTTGGTTAATGAATATATATTCTTAGGATATAAATAACAATTTATTTTATTCAATTTTAATGGAATCCATATAAAATAGAATTCAACTTTTAAAAGGCATAGCAGAAGGAAATTCTAAACTGATTCATTTACTCATTAAAGCTTAAACTATACCATTATCCCATTGCAAATGTTAATTAGTGAAAAACTATGTTTTAACTAAAAAAAAAAAAATTAGAAAAGTTTCCTTTGCTTCGTAATTCAATATGTCCTTCTTTAAATGAATAAATTTATATTTATCCGTGATAAAAAAAAAATAAATAATTGAATAAAAATTTTCCCCGCTGAAGAATTTCATATGTAAGAATATTTGGAAATTGAAAGAAAAAGACCGATCTCCACTTTCAAACAACACAGACAGAATAAAGTTTTCTATTATTGCAATAAACCCAGTGTCGAAAATTGGTGAGAAGAGATTCTGTCCCTCAACTTGTTCTGTCTGAAATATGCATCTTCGGTTGATTTCTAGTCATTGATTCAAAAGAATTGAGTGCACTCAGTCAGATTGAGTTCAAGGGTGCACAAATTGCAGACTTAAGTTTGGAAAAGAAGATAATTTTTTTTGATTGTTCTATTGAATATATGTCCAAATCATGTCCAAATATGAATAAAAGACATGGTCAGCTAAGCGTTAAAATGGTTCTTTTTAAAATATCTAATTTAGGATAATAAATTCCATCAAATAAGGGAAAATTGAATAATCTAAAATGAAATGTATCATTTTTTTTTCATTCAGTTTATCAACTAAAATGAAACGTTAAATAAATTTTTAATATAAATACATATAAACCATGGATGCTACAACAGATAATTTTTTTTAAAATGACTTTGAAATTCAGCATTTATTTTGAAATTTTGAATGCGTAAATAATTATAAACGAATTGAATCTTTGTATTGAAATGTAGTAAATAAATACGAAAATAATTAGCTTTAATTATAAAGTTATGAGAATAAAAATAATAATATTCTTCATACATAACATAACTTCACACATCCCTTTTCCATCATCAATTATATAATGCAAAAAAGTTTGAAGGGAATTAGTGACAAATTTTCTAATCGATTCATATTTTTAATCCATTCTTATGTGCTAAAGAGGCCAGACAATTGCTTATTTGCGTTGGTATTGCTTTTATTGACCAAATATCTTATTTTGGGATAATTCGCTAGTGACTGTAGCATAGTTTATTGGACTGATTCATGTTTTCCGTATTCTTAGAATAGAAATGAATGTCTCCTTCAATTCTTACCTATCAGCGGTAGCACGGAAAATGCCAAAAACTCCTGCCAAAACCTATGTTCTCTACTATCACGACTGCGTTGGAAAAATGTTTGCCGAGGATTTAAAAGGATAGGTCAAAGACTAATATTACCAATAATAAGAAGAATTTTATAAAAAATATGTAGTAGTTTTATTGCGGAACTCAGGTTAAATTGTTACCTAAAAGATATACTGCCATCGTACATTAGATAGCATATTGCTAAATATCCCGGATTCTAAGACTACTTTACGATAGTCTACAATGATTCATTCAAAGTGTTCGAATTATCGGATATCTTTATTCAACTGATTTGTTTTGAAAGTTCTCAAATAGTAAAAAGTAGCTATAATACACACACATATATTACTAGTTTTTAATATCTATAATATATCTCAGTATATTGTATTTACTATTTGTAAATTCATACTATAAAAATTAAAACGTAATCTCATGCGAAAATTAATTTTGTTCGCCCTATCTCTTTCAAATAAATCTATTTCTAGAGAAACCATGCATTTTTTACATACTGAATTATTTAAACCGCTAATTTCCACTATTGATAAAATTTTTTAAATTCTCAAAAAGAACAGTTAAAAAAGGGAAATTGTAAAAGTATCTACAGTGAAAAATAACATGTAAGCAAGATTAAACTTTGAACAAATACAATTTTTTATTTTTGGCAACTATAAACATAAAATAAAATAAATTTCAATTACACTGTAATGAACATTATCCGAGTTTCCCAAAATAATATTTCAGTTTTCAAAGTAACTCAGGTAACTTGAGATTTTTATTTGCATAACATATTCTTAAATTGCCAAAAACGATCTAAGCAATGAATTGGAGAATAAACCATTAATATCAAAGAGGAAGTCATGCATACAGCATTATTTCCGCTTCAACTAAATATTTGTTTATGTTATTTCTAGCATAACTTCCGCTAAATCAGATTAATATCTTTTTGCTGTGTTTGTACTTTGTTTTTAACAAAAAGAAAAAAAAATGATTATAAATAACAAAAGATAATGTATTTCTTTTATTTTTTTTTTAATTGAAAAAATAACTATCGAAATTCAGATCCAATCATAGGTATTCTTAGAGAGCTTTTTTTTTTTTTTAAAAAAACATTATTTAGAATAAGAAGATGCAATTATTCTGATCTTTTGTGAACTTTTTTGAGAGCTATATCAATTCAAATAATGTGTTTTGTAGAATATTTTGTTACGTTTTACTGCTGTTTTTACAACGTATTCTTTTCCCAACTGAGTAAGGAATGCATCGAACGAAAATATTACTTTTGTGAAAGGGTGTTAACTGAAAATAAAAGCCGATTTCCCTTAAATTAAATTAACTGTAATCTAATTAATTTGGAATGCAATCGGTGTGAAAAATAAATTAATTAATGTACTTTTCTCAATTTGAAGAAAATTTCTCCAGTGCTAAAGAAAAGCAAATGGAATACAATGCAAATAAATTAGTTGAGAAAAAAAATTCGAATTTTTAAGCAATAGATTTTATTTTCTTTTTTAATTTTTGTTCAGAAAAATTCTTGATTTGGAAAAATATATTATTTTAATTATAAGTTAGCTTTGTAGAAAATAAAAATAGCTTTTACTTTTCCGTTTTCTCATAAAATTGTAAAACAAGCATAATATAGCAAAAATAATTATAAAAAATAATATTGTAAAACAATTATAAGCATAATATTGCAAAACAATTATAAGCATAATATTGTAAAACAAAGCATAGCATTGTAAAATATAGAAGCATAAAGCATAATATTGGAAATATAGAAGCATAAAGCATAATATTGTAAAACAATTATCATTCCCGTTGTGTTGCTGACTATTATTACTATTATTATTCCTTGATGCTGTTCGTAAAAGAGCTATTTATAAGACATAGCGCATGCATTAATGCTAAAATTAAAGAAAACTAAACTTTCTGTTGAGTGTACCTCAGTAAAACTTACATATTTGTAATGGGATTTTTTATTTAGTGAAAAATAATAATAGAAAAAAACTCTTGATTGTTTAGCAGAAGTTGATTTAGAAAAATAAAAAAGAAATTTCATATGAAATTATAATATTAATAGCTCGATTTTATTGCTCTCTGTGTGTGTGAAATAGAGCAAACATTTCTTAAATTATGCTAATAATTTAAAAAAATATTTTTCCCCTTATTTCACAGATTATTTTTTGAGGTTAATAAACAGTTGAACGAAATTACTTATTTAAAATAGAAAAAAAAAATACATATTTTTACTTTAAGCAAATTATATATTTTTTATGCATTAAATCGGAAACAACAATATCATCAACCCAAACTTCAAGTTTTACAATATTCCAATGGAATTAGCTTCATTATATACTTCAGAATTTGTTTTGCTAATGTTGGGTCTGAAATGACACAAGAAATGTTTCAAGTATCAGCACAGTAATTAATAATAATGAGCAAAAAATGATTTAGATTCCTCCAAAATCTGCTAACTTTCATTACAATTTTTAAGGTAGCAAGGGCCCTGAATGCCCAAGTGGCTGGGGCGCCTGGCGCTCGGTACCACAGGTTTCGGGTTCGAGCGCCCAGGCGGTGCCATGGATGTTTGTAGTGGTTCGAATCCACTTTAAAACCGTAGGTCCCGTCTAATATGATTTTTAGAGCGTTCGGGGGCATTGTTACTCCGCGTCCGTGGCTTGTCTTCGTTACACGCACTCCCTTGTGTAATGCAAAAAGTGAGCAACATCTATGCAGCGCTTGCTCCTAAGGCGTCCACAAGTAATGGCCAATGGAGTAAGAGCCATTGGTCAAGCGCCACTGGGCATCCAAAGACAAAATGAGTTTTTTGCCAAGCAGCCGCATTAAAAAAAATTATAGTAGGTAATTATTATTATGTAATTCTTCTCTTTTTTTCTAAGAGATTAATTACAAAATTAAACCATAACTTATTGGTGCTTAGCTATAAACGGTACAATCAGTATATATAATGGTACTATTTATTTTATATTTTTAGACTCCATCTCAATTTTTTTCAGTGTATTGAACTTTATTTTAATTCTTCCTTATTTTTAA
The DNA here is from genome assembly GCA_021605095.1 of Caerostris extrusa. NCBI lineage: Eukaryota > Metazoa > Arthropoda > Arachnida > Araneae > Araneidae > Caerostris > Caerostris extrusa. The sequence goes on from BPLR01005892.1 coordinate 24,388, forward strand.
GTGGAAAAGGGATATAAAAAAGATAAAAACTATAAAAAATGATAAAACTATACCATCTCATACAGATGCAAAGCACAATACAAAAGGTCTTTTTGGATATTTAATAAAAATAACAATAAATTTTTGAGAAAATAAAAATTTCCTTATCACTTTTATGATGTCCTCACTTAAATTAAGTTTACTTAGTTTCATAACTTCTAATCACTTAAAATATGAATTATTGAAATTTATTTGCTTATTTTCGTTTGGTAATTTATTGTTCATTTTAGGCGGTCTTTTGGTAGTATCAATTAAAGAGATGGTAGTGCACACCAAAGAGATGGTAGTAATACCCAAAATAAAAACAAAAATGGAACATTATGTAAACGCATTTTTGTGGAAAAAGAAACGCATTGGGCTGGAGGCTGTCCCAAGTTTGTGGATGAAGACGAGGGAAAACATAATATTGGCGTATATGTTAAAAAAGTGTTTAATGAGAAATGTTTATAAAAATTGCAACAGTAATGTACCTCAAAAGAGGGATTGGTGAGTTTCCTGGAGTTCACCAGACTTATTTTGCCATGAACAATAACAGCTAAGATCTGGTTTAGATTTTCTTTTTCAAATCTGAAAGGGTTAATTTTCTTCCCTCACAGTGGAATCGAGACAAGACAGATCGGGCGATCATGGTGGCCAAGCGAAGGGCCACCTTCCTCAACCCTTTGTCTGGTGAAATTTCCAGTTCAGATAATGTTGCACCATAATTTTTCTTGCTAAACCTGTTGGAGCCACGTACATCGCCATATGTCTATAGGTAAATACTCTAGCAAAATTATTAGCCTCCTTTCTGCAGTGGAAACCTTTTCCCCGTCAAACATTCCGGCAGAAAATTTGATTCCAATAGTAATCGCTGATGATTCTTCACAAGTATTGCTGGAGAAGCGATGCTGAAGCTCATGCAAAATAAAGGTACAGAATTTATATATACCCACATATTATCAATATGGGTAAACGTGTATTGCATCATTGCATGAAAAGGTACATTCCTTCATGGAAAAAAAAAAACAGCTGTCATAAAACCTGGACGCAGAATCATTCTGTTGATGAGGATAATCCATTTTTTTTAAGTTCTAATGCAGCTTTTCTGTTCTAATGCAGAATACTTAGACAATTGTCTTGGATGTGCCTTAGCAAGCGCTGCTGCCCCCTATCGTTACCACTTAATGACATTCCAGGAGGTGTGTAGCTTGAAGATAAGCCACGGACGCGGAGTAATAATACCCCAGCAACGTTCTACGATCATGTTAGACCGGGACCTACGCCGGTTTAAAGTGGATTCCGAACCACTTCAAACATCCATGGCACCGCCGGAGCCCTCGCCTTCTCGAAACTTGCAATGAGCGCCAGAGCGCTAGCCACTCGGCCATTCAAGCCCCCTGCATTTAGAATTCTTTAAATGATAGTTCTTTTTTCATTTATCCATCCTCGCCATATAGTTAGGTTTATTTCTGAATAAGCCACACGTTATTCAACGGGGCTTACATTTGCTTATGGATTTTTCTCTTCTTACATGATACTTGCATGTACGTAGTAGCCTGTTTTACTTTCTTCGGAATAAATCTTCGTTAGATAAAAGTGTTTGTTTTCTTGGTGTGAACCATCATTTCCAAATGTTTGTGCTACTTTAAATACCCTGTATACATATTTACTAACAGCTTTCGTTGACACATTTTTCGATTTTCTACATCTCCTTAAAAAACTTCTTCAGAATTTTTGAGCAAGCTCTTCTCTGGAACGGTCTACGGTTATATTAAACACATTATTCAAATGAAATGTATCATATATCGAAGCGCATTTCATTCGCTACTCGTATACAAATAAGGCAGATGCATAAAAACATATGCTCAGGTGATAAAAGACCATGATGCTTCTCCCCTATCTGTTATCCTATTTGCACCCTTTTTTAGAGCAGTTCACAATGTTGCTGGATCGCTCTAAGAAAAACGCATTTTGCAGGTGGTGTTAGTAGGAGACACTTACCCGTTTGAGGAATTCTCATCCATAAAAAGTAGGCTTCTTCCTTCGGAGGATCACTAAGACATTCGCCTCAGCTGCACCCGAGGCCAATTGTCATGGAAATTCTTGAATCACTGAAATAAAAACCATTCACCTGCAAAGTGAATAAACTATTCACCTTACATAGACACAAACATATCCCCTCAAAAATATCACCAGTTATGTCGGTTAAAAAGTGTGCTCTCAGAATACTGATTTCTAGGGAAAATACTACGGATATTCAACTCTCTTTATCTGTAAATGTGTAAAAGTACATACATTTCCCCCCCACTTTCGTAGAAGTTTGATTTGAGCTTATTTATTTTGATGCTCTTTCCATAAAAATGTTCGGAAACTACTCAGAATTACAAAATTGCTGCGGTAACGATTGCGCTATGCGAGTATAACGGGCATTAGCAATTTTATGAGAAAAATAATAGCCGCCTTTTGAAATTGGTTCGTAGCTGCGTGGGTTTTTCATTTTGCTCAATTTCCCCGGTTTCCTCGTCTTTCCTTGAACAAAGATGCATTTTTCTTCAGAAATGTGTACATAGCAAGTTTCTGTATTTCTTCAGCTAAAAAAAAAAAATGTAAGAGGCTTCTATAATTTTTGCTTTCCTTCTTAGGCAGTTGAACTGCTTAGAAAAGCACAAAATATTCCATTTTCTATTTAAATAATAATTCGACGAATCAGAAACGTAGCTTTGATTACGCTTGAAATTTGCTA